>JAJIBD010009411.1:0-62247 GCA_021461705.1 Cryptotis parvus | reverse complement strand
CTCCTCTAAACTGAATAGTAAGAATTTTTAGCTATTTTGCTCTTTTTTCAGCAACTCTAACCTTCTATTTTCACTCCCCGTGGAATATTCTTTTCCTTCTTCCCTCTGCTCCCTCGCTTCTCTTCAGCTGCCTTGGGAGGGCAGCATAAGAAGGAAAGTAGTGGTAGTCACAAGCATTTATTTCTGAGGGATTCTATTTTGCCTTGATTAATATAGGAGAAAGGGCCTGTAAAGGAGATTCAGTTCAGTTGCTGGATCCCTACGCAGATTTGGAAGGAAATAAACACTAAGCAGGAATACACCTCTTGCCTCCCTTGTGTACTTCTCTTTTTTGACAAAGGTTTCCTAAGAACCGTGGACTGAAAAGAAGTCAACTGTCAATGAGAATCCTCAAATATAACAGTAACACCTTCCTAATGTGGCTCAGTCTCCAAGACTTCCAACGCCCCTGAAATAATTAACTTCCTGATTCATGGAAAGTGGAAAGTTCTATATAAATTCTCTCTTCTCTCTTATCACCCCTCTTCTGTGACTAAAACATACACACACGCACACATGCATACACACACATACATACATACACACACTCCCAGCGACACACAAATTAGATTGAGACATTTTCTGGAAAAACAATCCATGGGTCTGTTTCCATGGAAGCAATTGCATGTCCCCAGTGGCAGCAAATGGCAGGCAGACGGTGGTGAGGGAGCGCACGGTGCCGCAGTGGGCCTTCTCCCTCACCGCCAAGTGGAGCAGAATGCACTGCAGGAAAGTGGAAGGCAGAGTTGAGCTTCACTAGAAAAACCAAACCTCAAGGGAGACAGTGAACCCCAGCTGTGCCCCCCTCTTTTGGGGCACACATGTACATCTGGGCACTCTGGGCACAGCTCCAGCCAATCAGCCAGGCTGATCCTCCCACAGCTTTGCACAAAAGGGCTGCTCACTCAGAGCAGATGGCGGAGCCTAAAACCAAGATGGAGGCTGCCCAGGGGCTGGTGCTGAGAACATCCGTTGCTCTCTGCAAATGGCCTCTTCTCACCCCCATTCCGCATAGATACCCCTTGCTTCGCTCAGCAACTAAAGCTCTAACCCAAAAGTGTGGTCAAGTACCACTAATGGAACATAAGACAGGCAAGTACAAATATTCTTTAAGAAATTATTGATGTTAGGTATAGTACGTAATGTATATTAGATAAGAATGCATAAAACGATGATTCTGTCTCCATCTCAGGCATTGCATATTTCTATATACTCCCCAGAGTCCCACCAGGAGTGATCCCTGAGCACAGAGCCAGGAGTAAGTTCTGGGCACAGCCAGATATGGCATAAATATATATATATATATATATATATATATACATATATATATATATATATAATCACATATATAATCACACACAGAGAAAGTATATATAGAGTGTAATATATACATATATGTAATATATACATATATAGATTATTTGATTACCATAAAATAGGTATTTAGGTAAAATGTGAGTTTCAAGGAATTATTAAATAAATTAGGTGTTTCATGAATATTATGCCCCCAAAAAAATAACTCTCAAAAGTCGTATGTTAATAACTAAAACTTGGGAAATCTGTTAAAGACTCTAAAGACTAGCCATAAGGAAGAAAGATTTTGATATAGCAGCATACTAGCTGGGGATCACCAATAAAATTTTCCAGCGTTGCTCAACATATTGGGGGTATCCTTCACCTCTCTTCTAAAGGCACCCAGAGCTGCTTCCCAGCCAGTTGCCAAGGTTCTTAAGACCAATGCCAGAAGGAATTCTACATAATCCTGACCAGGATCCCAAACTGGTCCAGTTGCAGTCAACTAGCAGGACAATGCGGGAGCCGCCCATTGAAAGGCCTCTTTGTCTTGCCAGGAGGAGCCGGTAGCAGGGAGTCAGCCCTCAGCCCCAGCGCCTCTCTACAGCATCATCCTGGTTCTTCTTAGCTTTTAACATTGAAATGTACCTTCTGAAAATAAGGTATTTTCAGTCTACAACTACACTCCCCCTCTCTCCCAAAACCCTGTTGTCGTAAATCAAAGTGGGCAATGCAGTCCCCAAGGGGTCACTCGAACCAGGAGGGCAGGGCGACAGCAGTAGCCTCCACAGCAACTGAAGGGGCGGGGAACGTTCTATTTTCCCTGAAAGAAGAAGGGAGCGGTCTAGGCACTGAGAAATCTTGTTAAGAAAGGGAGTTGGTGGCCAGATGTGTTTGAGAACCTGTAAAGGAAGAAACAGAAGTCAGGGAAAAGCAGAAGTTTCCATTCTTTTTCTCCCAACTCTACCCATTGCCCCAAACCTGGGAAGCTTTGAAGAAAATGGGAAGAACTGGATAGATGCTAGGTCCCCTTGCAAGGAATTAACAATAATAGCAATCCGTTATAAAACTTGCTATTTATTTAATTGATCTAGATTTATTATAACTCAATAAGGTAGATCCCATTCTCCCTGCCTTAACGAACACCACTCTAAGGCTCAGAGAGTTTAAGCAAGGATTGGCAATGTCAGTACTCAAACCCAAGACTATGTGACTCCAAACCTTGTTCTTCAAGGATGACTCAGCTGCCTCCCTTTCATGGTCTTCCTCAAACTCCATTGTGGCCTCTGTGCCCCTCCCTTACTTCCTCTGTGCATGAGTTTGGAGGCGGTCCCCAGAGAGCCCATCAATCTGAACCCCTGTAAAAGGCCATTTCCTCATAACACACCCTGAACATCTGTAAAAACAATTTCTCCTTAAGCCTACAACTGAACCTCATAATAAAAACTTACCATCAAATATAGCCTTTAAAGAGAGTTCTGATGGCATTTTAACTACCGGAGGGACTTAGAGATGTTTATTTCCTAGTTCTTCTGTGAAGATGCTTGCCTCTTAGAGATTGAACTATCTATGAGTCACAAGGCTCTGCACTCCTCACCCCCCCACACACACACACGAGATTTTGTTGGTCTGTATAGACTAACTTGTGCTGCTGTAACAATCCCTAAATATCAGCATGTTCATTAATTTCTCCACTCTCTCTAGGTAATTCAGGAAGTTAATCTCCAGGTGTTGACTCACATTAGGCAACTGTCATCCATATTGCCTCTCCCTTCCAAGACTGCCAAGACAGTGCAAGAAAAAAATATTAAGAACTTCCCATTAGATTGTCTTGCTCTGTTCCAAACAAGTGATATCTCCATTCAAGGAGATGAGAGCTGTGCAATCTCTCCATGTCCTTTACCCAAGGAGAGAAAAGTCAGAAGTCTGGGGAGTAGCACAGTGTGGTAGTCTTCTATAAGACTCAAAAAGCTTCCTATACAGGAAAGCTTTTCCTAGTTTAGGAGGAAAAGACGTTGTCAATTAAAGGTTTGTTTGGTGAAGGAAAGCACTGCACATGGACACACATTAATTATATTTTAGCATTTTAAAATCATTTCTTCCCCTCAGAAGGCATCAAAACCAAACAAATTAAAAAAAGCACCAACAGAACCAGTTTGTCATCCTAGTCTTCACCTAGTCATTTCTTCTCTCTGAGCCTCAGTTTGTCAAATCAGTGATGATGTTGGTTCTATCCTCTCCACATAAATATGGAATATAAAGCCTTGTATAAATTGTAAAACTCTCCACAAATAGGAAGAATTCTTACTCTTTCGTCCCTCTTGTCCCAGAGTTCTCACCTCTTCCTCTCATTTTCTTAGGCTTTCAAAGAAGCTCAGAAGTCCCATCCTTCAAAACACCTTATTTCAACCCTCACCCCAACTTCATTAAACCAACTCTAACTTCCTTCACTTAATTTCCCAAACATACTCTTCTTTGTCGATTTCTAATCTTCCTGAAAACAAAACTACACATGTGCCTGGTCCAAGTTTTATGTTCTATTCACTCGTTATATATGTTCTGTTTTTGTTTGGGGGGAACACCCAGCAATACTCAGGGGTTATTACTGGCACTGCACTCAGGATTTATTCCTGGTGCTGCTTGGGGGACCATATAGCATGCCAGGGATCAAACCTTGTTGGCCATGTGCAAGGCAAGCACCATGTCTGCTATACTATTGCTCCAGCCAGCCCCACTCATTAAACATTTTATAGCTTCTCTCACCACTGTTAGAGAAAAGCATCTCTCAGATCACCTGATCTCTTTGTTAGACTTCTGTCCATCTTGCTTCTCCTGACCTATTACAATATTGACAAGAAGAATCACCCCTCTAATTTTACTGATTATGTGTTCCATTTATTCAATCCAGAACTATTGGTTATATCTATAAAACATCTGTTACACTGGCTTTATTACTGAAAGATTTCTCATTTTCGTTACATGCATTTATCACTACTTATATGTCTAACTGTTTTTTACTCTACTGTTGAATCACCTCTCAGATCCTCTTGGGCTCTATTCTCTTTATTCCTGCCCTAGTCTAAACTTCCATCTGTAGCTGGCATGGATTATTTAATCCCAAAGGCACTTGAAAGGTATTTCTTTATTAAACTGAAAGATAAAGTATAAAATCTTATTGTAAGAATAAAAACACTTAAAAAATTTTTCTGCTTTAATTTATGCTGTCTGGTTTTTCTTTGGGGGACCTTCATTGGATAATCTTGGTCTGTAAAACTTTTAAAGTTTTTCAGTTTTTTCAAATTAGGGTAAAAATATCTCTTACCAGTCTCATGGTCTTCTCACCATTTCCCTCCATCCTTATCTGTTTCAGACTATTTATTCAGTGTCCCTGAAATAGACCTCTGATTGCATTATCTATTCCTATTGGAACTTAAACTTCTTTTCTCTCCTTGGAAAAACAATCTTTTCCCTACATTCCACGTCCCAATCTAAATATTTCATTCCTTGTCTCCACCCAATGTCTCCACTCTGGGAACAAATAAGTGCTCCTGGATGATTCTTATAGCAAGTATTTTCCTACACTTGCTCCACATTTTAGTGGCATGTAGTATTCTGTCCTTTCCTATCTGGGTTTGCTCTGTGATATTTCAACTTGTGAAAAGAAGTAGAACAAAGAAACTACCACTAGGATGACAATTCTATATACTTCAGTACTGGTAGAGGTCCTTCCCCAAAAAGACTTGAAAGAGAAAGAACAAGACACGAAGATGTTTCAGAGGTGCAGGTGAAAACTCTGGATTAAGTGGAGTTGTTCTGCTGAAAATCTAGGGTAATTTGGGGAACGAAATAGAAAGTAAAAATGGATTGGTAAGGAACATTATTGCAGTAAGTAGGAATTAAACAGCACTTGTTCCTGTTTACGGTCTGCATACTATATGATTTTTTGCTATTAATTAAGGTTCATTCCATGACTGTGCTGTGATTAGAGTTTAATAGTCCACATATGGAGGATATTTGGACTGTTCACTCTAATACTGATGGATTTGATGGACCTATGCTAATAAAGTGAGATACTTCAAACTCAGCTCTGTGAGAAAGCCTGTGTGTGTGTATGTGTGTGTGTGTGTGTGTGTGTGTGTGTGTGTGTGTGTGAGATGCATGTCTGCTGGAGTTTCTTATGCATGAAAGCTCCTGAAACCAACAAAGGTTTGAGTGGTAAGGAGTTGTTTAGTCTCATGTTACAACAGTGGGTTTAGGCAGTCTAAAACTAGTTTATTCCATTAAGCCAAGTTTTGTTGTTTCCCTGTACACCATACTCTGGATAGGCTACTACATCAAACTTACCTCACACTCACTCAAAGTTAGAAGAAGGAAGGAGACAGGGAATTGAACCCAGGTCAGCCACGTGCAAGGCAAACACCCACAATTGCTTACCTCTAATTGGCTACAACTCTAATCATTGATTACCATTAGTATGCTACCCACACGGCAGAGCCTGGCAAGCTACCCATGTCTTATTTGATATGCCAGATACCAGTAACAATTATAGACCTCATTCCCATGACATAATGGAATGGTTTGAGGCTCTTTATGTTCCTGGAGCAAGCAGGTGCCCTTGGGGCTCTACTTGCATGAGACAGGACATATGGAGATGTTACTGGTGCCTGCTCGAGCAAATCGATGATGAACAGGAAGACAGTGATACAGACAGTGATTACCATTGGTTACTAAGAAATTTGGAACAGCACTCCAAATTCTATCAGAGAAAGCAAAAATAATTGCAAAACTTCAGTTACCCTCCATATCTGAATTGAAACAGTCAACAATCAGGATTTGGGGGCGGAGGCGATAGTCCAGTGGTTAGGGCATTTACCTTGCATACGGCCGACCTGGGTTCGATCCCCAGCATCCCATATGGTCCCCTGAACACCGCCAGGAGTAATTCCTGAGTGCAGAGCCAGGAGTAACCACTGAGTATTGCCAGGTCTGACCCAAAAAAAAAAAAATCATGGTTGACTATCAACTGTCCCTGAAGACATTGATACCAATAATGTCAGACAAACAAATACCAGACTCAGTATGTGGGGACTAAGGCCTGGGACATAAAAGTTGGTGACCAGGATAAATCCTATTTAATGGAAAATCCTGTTAAAAGCCCTGAGCGAGTTTGTGGGAGAATGACCATGGAAATGGGAATTTATTTTTAGTTAGTCCTACTTTAAAAGAACATAGGTCACAGTTCATAATTAAAATAGTCTACAAATAAAGAAATTTTAATTGGTTTAATTTTTTAATGTAAAAGGTATGGCAAAGCATTATGTTGCAAGTTGATATAGAAAAATATTCTGTACAAGTCAGGCAAAGTATGGTGTTAATCACCAAAGAAGGTAGTAAGAGCTTGAGTTTTGTACATAGATATACTCATGAGAAAGTTGATAAATACATAATAAATAATATGAAGTTTTTATGGAGTTTGAGGTGGACATTGAACTCGTTGAAGGGCTGTACTTCATGCTGCTAGAAGAATTTCTTCATTGATGGTCTTCAGGGCCTCAGGAATACACTGTGAGTTCTTTGGTACATGGTCCTCCTGTCCCCCTTGTCCAAATGCCTCTCTTGGGAAAAAGATCCTCTTCATGAATTAACAAAACCTAAGAGGCTACAATATACCAGGTATGGCAATAGTCACTTTAACATACCTCATTTCATCTGACTTCTAACTCAGGAAATCAAGTGTTCAAATTATTTTTAGTTCCGCTATCACTGTCTGTCTTCCCGTTCATCATCGATTTGCTCGAGGCGGGCCCCAGTAACATCTCCATATGTCCTGTCTCATGCTAGTAGAGCCCAAGGCATCTGCTTGCTCCAGGAACATAAAGAGCCTCAATCCATTCCGGAATGAGTCTATAATTGTTACTGGTATTTGGCATATATATCAAATACAACACGGGTAGCTTGCCAGGCTCTGCCGTGCAGGTAGCATACTCTTGTAGGCATCTCTAAGTCCAGCATTGATGAACTGCGTGGCTGCAAGAGGCCTGGCGAGCTGGGCTGTGATAGGCTGGTCTGCTGGGTTCCTCTATGAGCTGCCTAAAATTTATGCTAGAAACAGGCTTGAAGTAAGAATGAAATAGATTGTTCTTGTTAATCTGATAAAATATCTTAAAATTATGCAGTTTTAATTCACAGAGAGCTTTCATGCACAAGGCCGTATTTGTTTCTCAAAACGAATCATTATCTGTTGAGCAGTTTTCTGGTGATTAATGGAAGTGAGAAGGAAAAGAAATAGTTTTTGCCATCAATGAGCTGCTTGCTAGAAAGGCAAAAAAAAAAAAAAAGCAAATACAGAGGACTATTACAATTTGATGGACTCTGGGAGCACAGAGAGGGAAAGGCTGGTTTTCTCAAATTCTCATGAAGAGGTAGCATCAACACTTGCAGGTTCCTCTGGGCTGCAGACAGAAGAGTAAAGAGAAGAGAACGGAGGTCCAAAGGTTTGGAGAAATGGAGGCATATGAAGAGTGTATAAGGAAGCAGTTATATAATTGTGTGTCAACGAGCCGTGCCCCTGCCCTTTTATGAAACCATCCTTTTAAACTTTAAGCCTGAAGGAATTTGTGTTCCTTGTAGCAAAACAATTCCTAATCATGACAGCTATCTCAATTTCCCCTATTTCTTAAGTATCAGATGAGCGCATTCTTTAGCAGGATTTGTTTGTGAACATGGGATCACCTGCCAAGCTCCTCCCCCTTGGCCTTAACCCCTCAGCCATTTACATCACACCCTGATTCTATACAACACCACTCTAGTCCTTACTCACCACCAGGCACCTGCTAGTTTAATATCATTGCCTGTGCCCCCTCCTTCGAGGGCAGACTCTTAACTTCAAGGAGATAACTGAGACCAAGCTAATTTGATTCACTAGACCACACATCTGTCTCCAAAGGCCTCTTTCCCCCGATCACGCACATATAATTAATTATAGAAGCAGAAAGAAAAAATGCTCACCCATAATCCTCCTACCTACACTACTCATGGGTATCATTTGGGGGAGCATACACTTCTGATCTCTATTTTATAGACATTTACACAAATTCTACTTAATAGCAACAAAAGACAGCTTCCATAAAGTGCTCTGCAGATTGCTATTTTCATAAATCTGTGATAATACTTTCAGTTGCAAGCAAAGTAACTAAAGTAAAAAAGGAAAAACCAAGCCTCTCGATGAGATTTCAGACCTGAAACAGTCAGACAGTCACTGTAGCAGACACGGGGACCTGGCTTCCTCCTTTGCTCTCTTGGGCTCTTTCTCCCCATATCTCTGGAAATCTGCTCCATCCCTCACTAATAATTTTAAAGACTTTTTATTTGTTGTTCTTGTTTCTGTTTTAGGCCTAATATTGACTATTTCTATTTTATTGCCTGTTTCATTAATCTCTAATTTGCTTTTTCTCAAGCTTTGCTTATAATCTTCTTCACAAAACTATGTCTTAAATTGTTTTAAATAAACTGTGCTACCAGGGCTTGATCCCTGAGTGCAGAGCCAGGAGTAAGCCCTGAGCACTGCCAGGTGTGGTTAAAAAAATTATTGGGATTCTGACCATGTACTGATCTGGATTCCCTTTGAATGCCCCCCAGTGCTGGTCATATAGATGTTTACATTTACAATTACAAATTAAATTTACAACTACAAATTAAATAAATAAATAAATAAACTGTGCTATTTTTTCTGTTCTAGAGATCAACTTATTCAAATGCACATATTCTTGCCTTTTATTACCTTATAATTTTCTAAGATTCCATTTGATATTCTTGTTCTTTATATATATATATATCACTTGTCACTTATAGATATAGATATATCTATATCTATATATATATATATATATATAGAGAGAGAGAGAGAAGGGACCAGAGAGATAATATAATAAATCGTAAGGACCAGAGAGATAATATCCACATACAGATAATATATGCATCTGTACATCAGTAAATGCAAGAACTTTGAGTGCCCACATGGCAGAGCCTGGAAAGCTACCTGTGTAGTATTTGATATGCCAAAGCCAGTAATAATAATAGACCTCATTCCCATGACCTAAAGGAATGGTTTGAGGCTCTTCATGTTCCTGGAGCGAGTAGAGACCCTTGGGCTATACTAGCACGCAAACAGGGACAAATGTAGATGTTACTGGCGCCCACTCGAGCAAATCAATGAACAATGGGAAGACAAGTGAAGTGACACAAGTGATCTACATGTATCTATACATATCTATATATAGATATATAGATAAGTCTATATATAGACATAGACATAGATATGGACATAGACATAGACAGAGATAGACAGAGATAGAGATAGATGTAGAGCTAGAGAGATAGAGATAGAGATAGAGATAGAGATAGGGATAGAGATAGAGATAGATTAGATATAGGAGAGATAGATATGGACCATATATATCTATATATGGAGAGAGAAGGGACCAGAGAGATAATACAGGAGCACAGGAGTGAGGGGTTTTCCTTGCATATTGCTGACCCTGGTTCAGTCCCCAGCATTGCTTGTAGCCCACCAAGCACTATCAGTGGTTACGCCTTCACACAAAGACAGAAATACCCCCTGAGCATAGATGCTTGTGGCTCCAAACTTCCAAAATAATAACAAAATATAATAGGTATAGGCGAAGCTTGGGCCATGGCTTCCTCTAGCTGAGGATCCACACTCCACTTTCTTATTCAGCTCAGATTTGGGGTTTCAGATGCTGTCAAGGTGAAGGCTTCCTCTTAACTAGTGCCCACAACACATCTGGGACCCACAAAAGGGCCCTCTTTGATACTGGTCCCTCCTCACAGTCCTAAAGAAACCTAAATTTGGACAAAAAATAACAGTACTATTTAGCATACTATTAGTGCATCATCCTAGTCACCTTGATATATTCCCAAAAAAGGAAGACCGTATTACCTCCATTTTATCCATAGAATACAAAAAACTTAAGTGCCCTAGTCACTGACTAGCTAGTGTGATTGAGTTCGAGTGGGCCTATTTATCCAACCCCAAATTCTATACTCTTTCCTCTTCTCAGTGATTTCCAAATAATTCTGAAAATGAACCAATCAGTCAAGGCCTATAAGAAAGACCAATACTAGCTGAAACCCACCAAAAAAGTTTTTGAGTGTTTATATTTAAAGCCACTGACATTATAATAGTATTCTGGCTGTGTTCTAAATATCCATCTATATTACATAGATAAAATCTTTATCACAAACCCTTAACCTTAATGTCACATTTTTCTGTCATCAATTTCTATTGACATTTTTTCTTTATTTTCTGAAGAAATGAGCTATAAGGATGCAGTAGAAGCAGCTGTTTGGGGAAATATTGCCTTTTCTTTGTTCTGGATGCTATTTAAACATTGGCAGGGGGCCTCATTAAAGATGAATCGTTGAATTAGCAAGTAGTGTTGTAGCTAGAAGAGGCAGCATGTGCTCCTGCGGTGAAAACAGATTTGCACAAAGGAGAGAAGGTTTGGGGGTAGATGGGGGCGGGAGATGGACAGAGGAGGAAAAAGACCTGAGCCCTAGCAAAGTCAAGCGATTTACAATGTTCTCTAACCTGCCCGCTGCCCTAAGGGAGTCCAAGAAGCGGAAAGAAACCATGAGAAGCTCCATCTTTTGAACTAGGAATGTGAAAAGTGAGTCCTTCACTCTAGGGGAACTATGGTTATTAATAACCTTCACTTCCTCTACTTGATGCTAAATGAGCATCTGTGGCTTCAGATAATCTAAAACTTGGGCATCAACATCCAATAACAAACAAACCGAATGATTCGGGAGCTCCTCTCCCGGCCACCTTCCCCAGTGCCTTCTCTCCCTTGGAGACAGAGAAGAGGTATTAGCAGCCCCTCTCTCTGAATGTGTGTCGCAGCTCCCTCATTGTTTTCACCTCATTTGCCCGTGGCTTTGGGAATGAAAAGTGCAGGCTAACAGGGTCTCCAGTGGGACTGAATTATCCCCTCCATGAGGTGAGCAATCATGTGGGATGACGGTGGAATAAAGCCTCATCTCCAAGTGGTCCTGTGAGTCAGTCATTTCACGGGACTTTGTTTTCCCTGGGTTTTTGCTGCTTCAGGATTTGAGGAAGAAAAATGCAGACAAAAGAGAGGGAGAGCAGATAATAGCTACTAGCCAATACAATGACATAC
The DNA here is from genome assembly GCA_021461705.1 of Cryptotis parvus. Taxonomy (NCBI): domain Eukaryota; kingdom Metazoa; phylum Chordata; class Mammalia; order Eulipotyphla; family Soricidae; genus Cryptotis; species Cryptotis parvus. The sequence continues at coordinate 50,716 of JAJIBD010009411.1, read as the reverse complement.
AGCATATTGGGGTGTTTTATCCCATTTTACAGATGAGGAAACGGAGGCTCAAAGGGAATAATTTGCCCAAAGTCACATTCTTGATGAATTGAACACTGGAACTCAAAGTCAAATATCTGACTTCATGTCTGTGTTTTTGATCCAATCATTTTCCTAATCCCGGTTATTCTGTAGGAGGCCTCGGAGCCCCTGTGATGATTCTCAGCCATCAAGGCCTGCAGTTCCATGTAAGGGTCCAAGGATGTGGTGCTGTTTGGGCCCTTGGTGCCAGGGAGTACCCAGGTCACCACCTGTGGTGCACCAGCGATGTTCGGAGAGTCAGGTGGGGTCGGAATTGAACTGGGATCAGCACCATGCGAGGCATGTTTCTTAATCCCTATGCTATGACTCCGCCTTCATGGTTATTCTGCGAAAGATTTATGTACCTTAAGTGGCCAAACTTAAAAAATCCTAAGCCTAGAGAGTCTAAAAGACCTAGTCTCCAGTTAGCTCTACTATGGAGACCTGAACAGATTCCTGGCATGACTCTCCAACAGGAATCCACTCACTCCCTTTATTTTTCTTTAATTATTACCATTCATTTGCCTTCATATTCTTGCAATGATAAGAGGTCAAACAGATTTGACTATGGTGTTGAACATTTCAGATGTCACATACACAACAAAAGAGCACAGACATTGTTCTCACCTCAGGAATCAGAAATGGCCGTGCCTCTGGGCCTGTGCTCAGTGAAGCCAGGGTAGAACAGAAGATAAAACCTTGGACTTGTACAGTAGCACCTAATGACTGATTTATCCCTAGACCCCTCATTCCCTTTCTTTGATTCCCCCAAATCCAACCACAAAAATCACTACATATATAGACAGAACATTTGCCAAGACCGAAATAGTAAGATTTCAAGAATAACTGCACCTAGAACATTTTACTTGCTAGAGAAAACTTCTTCTCTAGCTCACCTCTAGGCTCTACTCCACTCCCTTACCACCATGATGGCTTTTTGCTTTTCATCTTCAGGAACATGGGCTCTCAGACTGCAGTCAGAGATGGCTTTCCAATGGGCAAGGGGGGAGTGGTGATTCAACTATCCATTTATGTAGAAATGGATAAGGATAAGGATGCTACAAATATAGATCACAATTTTTTTTGTGGATCCACAAAATATGAATCAAAATCCCTCAGCTTTCCATATTACAGACTAGAAGTTTTTTTTCTCCTGGCTCTGCATTCAGAAATTACTCCTAGCAGTGCTCGGGGTATATATAGGATGCCAGGGATCAGAACTGGTTGGGCCATGCACAAGGCAAACACCCTACTTACCCTCTGTGCTATAGTTCTGGCCCCCAGACTAGAAGTGTTTTCTGAGAAAAAGTATAGCCTTGAGTTACGTCAAACCTTAGACTTTTGTCTGGGATCTTGGTTTACCAGAATGGGTAATACCAATGTTATCCATATAATAATAAGATAGCAGGAATTCCAACCCAATGGCACCTTCTTATTTCCACACAGACTTGCAGAGTCATGCTAATTCCTCTCCTTTAAAGTCTCGGCCATATCCTAATCACATGGTCCTTGTCCCTCAGGATAGGGATGGCACAAAGCCAGAGGTCTGTGGTGGCCACTGGGAAGGTCTTCACATACCTGTGGGCTGTTGCCCGGCTATTATTCCAGTCGCTCAAATCAGCAGTGACAGACACCTCCTTTAGCCACACTGCTCCCTCATCCCAGTCTTTTTGGCAAGGAGCCAGTGAACACACTGACTGGTCTGTCAGCCATTCACCGGAAATGTCCAGAATGGCTCCACCTGTTGGAAACCTGGAGTCCTCGGTGGCTGCCAGTCAGTTGGTCATAGCAGATTATTGGACTGGAGTTTTTCTCCTTCGCAAGACAATCTCTTATTTTTTTTCCCTCATCACCACAAGTATCATTCTGTCCCCTAATTTTCCCTCTCAGGTCCCCTAGCACATAACTGCTGTGGGGTTCTAGTTATTCACTAGGTTGGCTGGAGTCCGTCTTGCCCACATTTTCTCTGGACTAATACCAAAGGGTCTTCTGGCCCCCTGTGCTTTTATGTCTTCACTAGAACTCTGTAGAATTCCCCCACTCCAAACTTCACACCTCTTCCAATTCACTGGTTTCTTGCAAACTGAGTTATAAAATGAAATGATGCAGTATATACACTGACCCATAGGAGGTTTAGGCAGTGTTAGCTCTTTAATCTTCTTTACTTATGTGATTGATAAAGCTGACTTGTGAGCGTCAGGTTTTTAACTTTTCACTTTGAAAGTAAGAAGACAGAGGGACCGAAAAGATGGCTCAATGGGCTGAGTGAATGCTCTTAATAGAGAAGCCCCAAGTTCCATCCAGGTCACTTCTAGGAGGGAACCCCCAGAGCACAAAACCAGAATAGCCTGACACAAATTTTAAAAATAGAATGAATGAAAAGATACTACAAAGTCCACAGAATGAGTCCAAAATCACTAATGTCAAGCATCTAATTCACTACAACAGTAAATAATCAGTCTCAGATTTTCTCCCAAACCTCAAGCAAAAATTGACTGACTTTTCTATTGAACAAGAAATCCAATTAAAACGGTAACCCTGCTACAATGATGCATATTGTCATATCAGAGATCACATCAAACCCACACAATGAAAAACATGTTTTAAAGAGCAAATAACATATTTAGGTGCTTGGCTATGAACTTAGAGTAAAAACAAAGTAAGAATTTGTCATAGCTTCTGTGATTAGCTTAGATGCTAAAATCACTCTAGCCTCCATTTGAAAGCAAGCATCCCATCAAGCTTATACACTGATCTCTATACTTGACTTTCACTTGTGTTAAGTTTGCCTACTATTGCCTTAAATCTTTTCACTATTCCAACAAATGTTTCATCTTTTCTTATTTTTTGCAAATCAACCCAACACATTATCTGTTCATAGGAGGAGAGAAGAAGAAAAAGGTCAAGTGCCTGGAAACAAGTACCTATATATTTCTCTTGCCTCTTCAGCAATCAATGCTGCATGAATTCAGTGCTCACAACGCACAAAGGCACTGCCTGAATCAGGAAACACTGAGACAGGGAACAGTTCGTGTTTTAAAAAGAAAGTCTTTACCAATGACCAAAAACATTCCAGGAGAAAGATCCTGCCCCAGTAGCAATTTTGTTGCTCTGATAAGGAACATGTCTCATAAATTGACGTTGCATGACATGTCTAAGCAGACAGACCTTCCACTCAGAAGGTTTTGTTTCATGCTGTTCAGTACCTCTGCCTTTCCTGTACTTTCTCAGGTTGGGTCATAAAAAAATGTACAAAAAAATGTACTAGAAACTATTGATTTCTGTTGTGCTAAAGCCCCTGACATTCTGGCGCGATGAAGATATTGCTCTGGACCCTGTGCGCCTTCTCATACTTCTCTTCTGCTTATGAGGGTCTCTGAGGATGGTATTAAAGATATTGTAGTTCCCACTTTCTGACTGTGGGATATCAGCAGGGTCTCTCCTGTGTAAAGAATAATTATCAGCACTGCTGTTACCTCTAGTAAGTGTGTAATTACATGCTCGGTTTTGTGGGCTCTAGGCTGTGCAATTTTAAATTATACAATAATGTCAAATTCTCTCTCACTCTCTGTCTCTAGCTCTCTCGCTGTCTTTTTTTTTATTTGAAAGGGGAGGTGGGTAATTCTTTTTTTTAAGAGACAGAAGGAGAAGTGAGTGTGAAAGCCTTTGCCCACACCAGCAGAACTGACAGCAGGATAATCAGGGACAGTCCAACCCAGCCTCTCCCCCGCAAGGATTCCCACCTCCGAAGAGAGCTCTTTACTAACCAACACGTGTTGGCTGATGGTGGGAAGGCGGGTAGAAGGACAGTGAGGGTCACTGAGGAGTAAACAAGTAAAAAGAAGGGACCAATAAGATGGGGGTAGATGCAGTATCCCCAACACACCATCTCCTCCAGAAGACAAACTTGCCTTGTCTAATAGCCGAGTCCCAGCCGGGTAGTCAAGTTGCTGGAAGCCGGCACTGTGTGAGCATTAGGGGCCAATTAGAAGCTGTTCTTTACTAAGGAAATAAACCTGAGCATCACCAACCACCTATGGTGCACACAAGGGGAACAGATTCAGCTTCACCACCTGACCCACCTTCCAGTTAATCTCAAGGACCCCTTCCCAGCCCCTGTCTCCATAATGGGAAGAACAATCGCTACCCCTCCCTGTAACACCTCAAATTTCCTACTGTGGATCTGCTCCCAACCTTTTTTCCCTCTCCACTCCTTTACCCCAAACTGCAGGTGCTGGGAGGGAGGTCATAGGAGGTAAAGGTGAGAAAGGTATTTCTTGCTACCTAGAACCATTCGTAGAATCACCATTTGGTCTAAATTCTGGCTTGTAGAATAATTTTCTAATCAACAGATCTTTTAATGATCTCTTGGTCATTAAATGAGTCCTTGTCTCTGCCAATCACTCCATAATCTTTTGCCTCACACTAGTCCTTGCCTCTCCAGGTGCCAGTACCCCTGGGATGTATCCTTTACATGTCTTGAACATGCTGGGTGCTCAACAAGCTCTCAATGGAGAATGCACCATGCTCATTTTACAAAGCATCAAATCAAACCAGTGATGTAAGTAACCTAGTGCTAGTTTAGTGGTGGGTCCACAGAGTTCAGTTCCCTACACTCCAATCATGAACTATTCCCCTGGCTACCTCTGAGAACATTGAGATGAAAAAGTGCCAATAATTTCAAACTAAACCGAACTGATATAAAACTTGAACTGCCATAGGCGATATTACATACAAAATAATGAAGACTGACATATAACATCTTCTGAGCACATATATGGGTCTGCGAGTCATGACTGGAGGGAAGTATTACCTCATAGATTAGGAAATTGAGATCAGACTAAGTTCCCGGGCTCCTGGGTACAGTCAAGGTTGGTACTAACATCTGCCTGACTCCAATGTCCACATGGTTAACGCCTATGCTGAGGGTTTGCCTAGCCATAAACATGTTTAAGAAATAATGTGTGGCCTTTCATGAATATTTCTTTCTTGTCTGTCCTGCTCCTTCCATCCTACAAAATAAAGTTCACTGGTTTTCTCCTACACAGTCTCAGATGGATTTTTTTCTTTTTTTTGGTTGAACTGCAGGGCCGTTCAATTACCCCCAAACTGACAAAGAATCAGTGAGCAGGCTTGACAAAAACTTGGCTCTGAAGTTGCAGCCTGCCATCAGTCTCTAACAGACTTCCTCCTCGCAGTCCAACTATGAAGCTTCTTCATGCTTAAACAAGACAACCTGCATAAGGGAGATGCCAACCCAAACAGATTGGGTCAGGTTGAGTTTCTGAATTTAATCATCACTTTCTGGGGTTCTTCCTAGTCCCTGCAGTTCTTGTGGAATGTGCTAAAGGTAGGCAATGAAGGGGGCCAATATCATTTTAAGACTGTAAATAACAACCTCTTAGATATAAATAGCTGTTTTCACTTCACAGTGTTTTCACATATATTATCCAAGTTGATGCTTCATCAACCCTGTGGAGAAGACAGCTATTTTTATTCAGCGCGACTCCCCACCCCATCACTGTCTTTTGCAAAGAAAGTGGAAACAAAATGAGATTTAGTTGCCTGGTCACAATCCAAAAAAGATTGGAAATCTGGGTGGAGAACCCTTAGACATGCTGAATGACATACAGCTCCTCAGAAAGGATCATCCTCTTCTGGGCTCACTGCTTTCTCACTTAACTGGTACCATGACAGCCTCCCACGTTGTGTCCCAGGGAAAAGCCAGCCACCACCCACCCACCAGATGGCCACTGTCAGAAACAGAATAAAAAAATGTTGACGAGGATGTGGAACATTGGAACTCTCGTGCCCTATATTGGGTGATGGGGAGCGCAAAATGGCAGCACAACTGGAAAATATTGTGCTCTGATCCAAAAAGCAAAAGTCAAAGTACTCTCCAATCCTACAATTCTGCTTATGGATGGAGACCAACAGGACTGAACGCAGGACAGTCTCACAGAGGTATATGTGCGCCCATGCTCAGAGCAGCAGTAGTCTCAAGAGCCACACATGGAGGCCACCTCAGTGTCCCTGAGAAGGAGCGGGATAAAGGAAACATGGTGCACACATACAATGAGAAGTTTCCAGTCTGAAACAGAAGGGAATCTTGACTAAACTACACAAGACCTGGATAAACCTTGAAGATATTACAGGGTGAAACAAGTTGATCAGCCAAGGACAGAAACTGAATAATCCTTCTTATATGAGGTAGATACAGCAGTCAGAGTCAGTGGACAGAGAAGGATAATAGTGGAGAGTGGTGCGGAGGTCGGGATAGACCAGGCATAGACCCCTTCGTTCAACAAAGTGAATGGGGAACTTAAGTCACTGATCTTACAAACACTTCTCAATATAGACATAAGGTTATCATTTTACTACATTAAAAATAAATCAAATACATTTTTAAAATAATGCACCAGGTTCCAGAAAGATAGTTCAGCAGATAAGACACTTTCCTTGCACGAAGCTTATCTGGTTTCAATCACCAGCACTCCCTTAGGGTCCCCTGAGCACTGCCAGGAGTGATTCCTAAGTACAGCATCTGAAATAACCCCTGAGCTTCTCTGTTGCAGGACATCTAAAAGCCTAGGCCTCTGCATCCGCCCTGGATTGCCTCCTGCAGGTCACTTCATAGATAGGGGGTAGTCTGAATGTGGCAGTCTTATCTGACCATGTATTCTGTACTGGCTGGTATAAATATTCTCTCATGCTACCACAATCATTGTGGGACTAGCTAGATCTTACCAGCATATTTGCCTGGCCACGTTGGATCTCTAAGTAATTAGACCAGAGAGAAATGCTGTTTGCCTCCAAGCAAGCAAGCATGGCTCCCTGATAACTCAAAGGCAACTAAAATACAAAACTACCGTGAAGTAGACGAGACTATTGTGAAGGCTTGGAGAAATATTTAACTGGCATTAGTATTAGTCTTTGGTACAGAGACATGCCATCTCAGAAACCCCCTACTCTACCCTATAAAGGCAATTCCAGGCAGATCTTGGCTCAAGATATTAGGTGAGGTGCTGGAAGAAATAACCTGAGGGCATTTGATCCTTCCTGCCAGGGGAAGTTACATTTAGCTTATAGCTCCTCCCAGCTCTGCTAGGGAGGCTTTTAATTAGCTCTGGGTCCTTGTAAACAACCAGGTGGTCTCCTGAAGTTGCTACATTTCTATAAAGCTATTTTCCTGTTTTCATCTCTAGATAGGCCAGCCCAGAATGGGCTGGGCTGGGGAGTTTGGGGGGATTTTAGCTATAAAATAAGCTGTAAGAAGAAAGAATCTCTCTCTTTTTTTCCCCCTTTTGCCATTTCGGCTTCCCTTGGTGTTTTGCTTCACCGTCCCTCTCCATTCTCTGTTGGGCCTCAACACGTGGTGGCAGCCATCTTGGCCTACACCTGGCTGGGGCCTAGCTGGGAACCCAGAGTCCGGAGGTTTTCCTGCTCTTGGATTGTATATTGGAATCTGTGATAGTAAAGCCCTTTTTTAAAACTGCATCGGATTCCTGAATCTTCATCCATTCCTGGCCGGCTTTGGAGGTAGAAGGGAACTCACTTCCCGGCACTGTCACTTCCCACCCCAGTGGCGCTCCCCGACACTTCTCCAGTTGTGACCCAAAGTCCACTCAATCTTTCAATCGATCAATAAACAATGCCTCGTGGTGTAAGATGTGAGCACTGCTGGGTATGATCCTAAAACAATAAGAAGAAGAAACATCAATGGAAAAGGACTAAAGAAAGCAGGAATGCCAGCCATATGGAATTGACCTCTATCTATCCCCAAACCCAACTTCCTTCTGCCTTTTTCCCACACACGATGTAGGAGACAATCAAATAATCAAAGTGACTTTTGTTGTTATTGTTAGGGTTTGGGCTTCAGCCATGTCAGGAGCTGGAAGAAAGGTTGAGTGGGAAGGCCATGACCTCCTAGGAATTGTCAGAAATATTCCATGTGAAAACCTGGAAATGAATAGGTTCTGAGGTTTGGGGAAGTCCAGGGCAGCACTGTGATCTTGGGAGTCCATGGATGCCAAGGATAAGCTAGTCAGTCACACACCAAAAAAGTGCCTTAAGCCCTATCCTATTTCTCTATTCCAAAGCATCATGTTGAACTAACTCCCACAGCCTTGACCCAGAGTGAAATTATGGTTTCCTTTTCATTTCTCCTGTAACATTTACCTGGAGCTCTCGTCTCTGGTCATTTCTCTTACACATGGAGAGAAATCCCCTCACCGTTTATTATTCAGACTCAGGCTAATGATCAAATTGTGTCTCCTAAAGCTAACATGGCAAAGCAATACTCATTACTAAGAACAGTGCTAGAGACTTCAAAACTACAGTCAAAAGACGGAGGGGTTCCTGCCTTCAGGGAGGGACAGACTTGCAGGAAAGATTGTAATTAATTTGGAGTCTGAGAAGAATTCTAAAGAATCTCGACATCCTAGAGTACATGCAAATGGCACAGTAGTCACTCACAAGGCATGTAGTGACCAGCAGAAGAGACCGGAGTCTGGGAATCAATTTTTTCACCCAAATTAATATGTAGTTATAACCTGCCAACAGAGCGGAAACATAAGTACAAGAAACCCTGTGCACATATATCAGGGGGAATCTGATCTGTCTGAGGTTTCTGGAGGGCTTCCTGGAAGAAGAAAGGCCTTTCAGCAGAAGTACAAGCTAATCTGGCTCTGTGGAGAGGGAGAGCAAACATAGGTGGGACATAAAGTCGGGTGTCTGAGATGTGATTCAGGGTAGACTGGAGGAAGGATGGTGCACAAAGACATTTCCTGCTGACAGCTTCACCGGCGAGATTGAAGGGAGGTGGAGTTCCAAGCGGAGTTTTCTGTTACCTGTGAGGAGCAGCCAAATCCTCTGCCTGGCCACAGAAAGACGAAGAGGTCCTGCTCATCTGTTCTCTCCCCAGCTAAAATGTTTTGCCTCCTTGTTTTATATATGCCACCCACCCCAAGCAGCCTTCATATTGTCAAAGTAGTAACCCAGACGATGTGCACAGGGGAGCTGCGTGGATGGGGAGGAAGTTAAGAACAAAGGCCCCGGTGCTGTACTGTAGGAACCAGGGGGACGTCTAGTCTAGCCAACTAGGCCTGTGTGACCAATAGGCCTGAACCAGAAGCATGGCACAAGGGAATCTGGGGTAGTAAGCACTGGAGATGCACTATGGCAACGGCAATTGGGAATAGTCACTCTGGACAAGAACTGATTGCTGAGAGAAGGTAAAGGGACAAACACAATAACCTTTCAGTACCTGTGTTGCAAACCATAATGCCCAAAAGGAGAGAGAGAGAGAGAGAGAGAGAAAGTACCTGCCATAGCAGCCTGAGGGGATGTTGTGCAGGGGGAATTGAGGGCATTGGTGAAGGGAAATGTGCACTGGTGAAGGGACTGGTGTTGGAACATTGTATGACAAACCCAATTATGAACAACTTTGTAGTCATATGTCTCACAGTGATTCAATGTTAAAAAATAATAATTTTTTTAAAGAACTAGAGGTGAAAGGCAACGCCCCTCCCTCCTAGCTGCAGGCCTGGGGTTCCAGTCCCTGAGAGGAAGTAGCAAATGGAAGCAAGGAGGAGCAGAGGAGCAGGGCCCAGGAAGAGGCCAGGGCAAGTAGGTTTTTTAGTTGGTGGGGTACCCTTCCTGGCCCCTGCAGCAGGCACATGTGTTAATGCAGAGAGGGACCAGGGAAAATAGGCCCTTGATAGGTGCTCGTGGAGATGGCAAAGATTAAACTAGATTTCTAGACACCCATCAGTCTCTCCTGGAGTTCATTTAGCTATTAAGTGTACCGTCTTTCAGGACTGTGAAGGACCCAGAGATTCCCTGCCTTCGCCCCTCTTTTTAACAATGACGCAACAGAGATTCAGAGACAATAACCACTTGACAAGGTCGCACAGCTAATTAGCCACACAACCGGGATGAAAACCCAGGTCTCTTGACTCTTAATCCACTTCTCTTGAATCCACATTACTTCTCATTTTTAACTTCGAAGAGTTTAGTTTAAATTAGCGAAGAAGCAATCTACAGCCAATCCCAGGATGAGGAGATTTCCTTCTCTCCACTGACAAGGACTTTGACCCTGAGATTAGTTCACTTTTTTGTCTGTGATGATACATTTCATTTCTAAAATTGGGTAGAGAATTGGTTCCAGTTATTAATAGGATTGCTTTAAACATCGCTCAAGCTGTTTCGGTACCTCTGACTAGGCAAGGAACGGTTCCCCTGGTTCTGTGCAAGTGTCCTGGCTCCGAGGACACTTGCACAGGGACCCATGGGCTCTACGTGTCCAAGCACCTTCACCTTCTGGGCAGTGGGATGAAGACACAGCCCATATGATAGAATATCATGGAGCCACAGCTACTAGAAGTGTTGTTGAATCTCAGTTTTGTCACTTATATCAGCTGAGTGAATTTGAGAAATGAAAGCCATCAGAATCTGCTTCCCCTCTGAAATGCAGGTAGGTAGGAGGTGCTACCCTGCCTAGTTCATTGATCATTCTTAGGTTGAAAGGACACGAAAGTGAAAATGTATGTCCTATACCACACTCTCCTTTAGCATCCTGCAGTTTAAGTGGCTAAGAGGCGTACTCGGGAGTAGCAGTGCAGGCGAACCCCAGGTCTGCAGTGCCCTGGTCCATGACAGCCCTGCCATAGATACATTTGGTCCCTGCCACAGAGCAGACATTCAGAAATAGGTCCCCGTGGGGCCAGAGCAGGTAGGGCTCTTGACCTTGCAAGAGGACAATCCAGATTAAAACCCTGGCACCACATACTGTCTCCTGAACCCTGCCAAGAGTGATCTCTAAGCACAGAGCCAGGAGTAACACCCTTAGCATTGCTTTTTATGGCCCAAAATCTCCACCCACACACACACACACACACACACACACACACACACACACAAAGGTCCCCTCTTGATGATACCAATTCTATTTATTTCTCTGTAATGTCTGGTAAGCACAAATTAATCCTTTTCCTCAGTTAACATCCCCTGGGACCTCTCTGGCCTGGAAGGGCAAGTCTGGCACCACCTGGCCTGCTAGGACGGGGGTCCTGTCTTTAGCTTATTGTTTGTTCAACTTTTATACAGCAACAAACTTAGATTCAGACTCTCATTTTTCCTTAGCTCCTCTTCTGCTTGGTCTTCTGGGGAAATGTCTGAAGCTAAGTCTGGGTGACATATCCCCAGACTAATTGGATTCATATTCTGGTACCCACAGTGACGTCTCAGCTGGCAACAGATTTGAGAACCTTGTCCATGACAACTGCCTTGACCTAACAGCATTTTAGTTACAGGTCATACAACCACAACCAAGGAGCTGTCATCTGAACCTAAATACCCCAAACATCCTGGTTTTAGAAGGACCATGTGTCTCTCCCACTTCCTTCTCCAAAGACCCTCCTACCCCTCTCTGTCTTTTATATGGTATTTCACAAAACATAAATGACTCTCTGGGGTTCATTCTTCATGGAGACCCTTTTCTGCTGCCCCCCCCAGCTCCATCAAGATTTTCGGCATGTAACAGTCCATGGTACAATGACTCAATAAAATAATTTAAAAAAAAAACTATTTTTGGCATAGATCCCTCATTTTTGCATTTATACCTCATACCATTTCTGAAATACAAGCATTGTTAATTTTTCTGTTTCAACAAGGAAAATGAAAACATGCTCTTGAGAATCACAGGTGCTAGAGTAGACCTGTAGGGCCAACCTACACGCAGCCAAACATCACGCTATTCGTGACTCTGTTTCAGTCAGTAGACAACAGACTGTGACAAGGCCTTACTGGCTGGGATTTCCGCATGTAAGTTTGTCACACATACAGAACCATTCCCACCTTTCCTACTTTGAAGCTAATTCTGAGCAGAGGGAGTCGCTCTCTGCGGATCCTGAAAGACCTTCAAGCAGGCACAGTGACCTCTCAGGAGCTACTCTTGGAAGTCCTATTGACTGGTGCGTTTAAAGATTAAAGCCTTCAGAAACATTCCACAGGAATAAATCTGTAATTGGAAAAGATAGAAATAACCAAAATGGTCTTTCCAAACTCACATGTCTGCAATTAAGCTTATCCTAGGGGAAAGGGGCAGAGAAACCAGGACAGATTTGGGGAAAGGTTGATCTAATTCTTTTTATTTCTTCATTATAGAAGTTGTCTATTTCTAAATCAGTGGAGAGATACCACTGTTAATTGCCAGTAGAGGAACTTGTACCCGGCTGTGCTGCCCCTTCCACATGCCAGTTTCTGAGAGGAAGGAAATTCAAGGTGAAGCTGACCTTGCAAACCCAGAGAAGGGGAGCAGGGTTAATACATTATGGTGTATTGGAACAGTGATTTCTGTTAATATCAATGAAGGTTTGCTAGTAAGATCTCCTGTATATTAAGAAAATTCAAATTTTCTCCGTTATTCTCATTCTAGTATGCTTTTCAGAGCAGGGGGAAAATGAGTGAAGTGGAGGTCAGTGACACCAGAACCATCCATGGCTTTTGCCTTAGGCTATGTTTTGGGAATGGGAATAGATCCTCCCCCTCCAGATGGAAAATATTCTTAAAATCACCTCTTGCCTCAATGTCATTAGCAGTCTTACTTCAGTTCTCTGAGCCTGAGTATCATTTTTGGTGTAAGTTCTTCATCTAAATAAATAAAAACCAGGTGTAGAGGTTTCCTTCTATAGCCAGGATATATAAAGAACTACAAGCAATTGATTAAACCCCTTTTTTCATGAATTTATTGGGTGATTTTTGTGAGTCATTTAGTATCTTGGACTATGGCTGTTTCATGTACAATATGTGGATCATTTCTTTTAGGTATGAAATAATAATGACTGGTATTAATGAGAGCCTAGTGAGTGCTATATCCATGACATACATTCTCTCACAAAGGTGATATCATAAAGGAGTCATTATTCACTTCACAGAGAGACATCTGGGTCTTAGGAAAACCAAGCCATGCATGAATGTGTTTTCAAGGACCAGAAGTTGTAGTCAAATATAAGACATGTATCACGGAGCTGGAGCAATAGCACAGCAGGGAGGGTGTTTGCCTTGCACGAGGCCACCCGGGTTCGATCCCCGGCATTTCATGTGGTCCCTCGAGCACCACCAGGAGTAAATCCTGAGTAATTTCTGAGTATAGAGCAAGAGTAACCCCTGAGCATCACTGGGTGTGAACCCCCAAAAAAAAATACATGTATCATGATTATTATTATACTATCATAGAATAATATAAAAATAATCAGTCCATATAAATAAACATTGTTAAAACATAAACCAGACTGAGGAATCAATAAAATACACTGATTTGGGGAAAATATCATAAATGTAAGAAAGCCTTCCTGTATTCTATCTTTTAGTCTGAGCACTAGATGCAATAACTAACAAAAATCTGCCCTTTTGAAGCTTATATTTTCAGTACGAACAGACAAGAAATGAATGATTACATTAATAAAAATCAGTCTACGTCCAATGATACTAAAACTAAGAAAAGAATGTAATAGCAGAGCAGGGAGGATTAGCATGTTCAATAGCTGTCAGAGATGGCTTCTCACTTCATCACCCATACGGAGATTCGTATGGGTGGGGAAAGAACTCACCCCTGAACTCCCAGGGGTGAGTTCACACTGTTGTTGTGTTCTTAGGGTGCTGAGTATGAGAGTGGAAGAAACATCACTCAACCATTAGTGAGTCATCCCCTGAAAGTCCACTGCTTCCTGCCCTGCATTATTTGGGGAGAGTTATAACCCACCGTGCTCAGGGATCACTATTGAGATAGTGAACAGGGGGACTACACGGCGCCCAGGGATTGAACCAGGTCAGCTGTACGCAATGGCTAAGCTGTACCATCTCTTGCCCTGCATTTTTAATATAGGTGCCAAACCATTTTGCTGCACCAAAACCTTAATATCACTAACCCTTGCTTGAAAACCCACCATTCAAATGACTCACATTTGAATCTTCATCAGAGGCCTGAGGAAGAAATAAACCGTGCTTTGAGATTACACAGAAATTACTGCACTTTTTTTCCTGCAGCTTTCTGTTGTGTGTGAAACTGAGTAGAAGTGTGTGCCATGCGGGACTGTCAGAACGCGCCCTCTGAGATGCTATTGGCAGGCAGGGTAACCTGCTTTCAACCCCAAAGCTTTTCTGTCCCCAGTGCAGATTTCCCCAATCCTTCCTCCCCTAGAGGGTGTCGTGCAAGCTATAGAACCACTGTCCAGGATGGGGGCTTCCTTCACTGCCCCTTCCCCTGTGCCCCCCCCTCCCCACCCGTGATTTGGCATGCATTTCAGATTTTGAATGGATCCTCTTGTCTGGCGTTAATTGACAGTGAAAGCCGGGTTTTCAAAGCCAAGATACAAGCACTGAAGGTAAGTGATCAGAGGACTGCCCTCGTAATAAATCACTGCAGCGCGGGTCACTGTTTGGAGTGTGAATGCAGTGTTCAATAAAGAAACACACTCCACCTTTCAGCTTCAAGCCGACCCTGGCTAATTGACCTCATTGTGGTCCCTCCATTAATCATTCTGGCACATGGGGCAGGAGGCAGTTTCACTGCTTAGGTTTGCAGGGAGGAGGGGGACCAGGTCCAAGGGGGTGGGTAAGGGTTGAGGGGGCAGTTATAATGTAAAAGGAAATCATAGACAATTCCCCTTAATTAACTCATTGGGTTTCCAGGTTGGCCAGATATAGTTTACTTTGCTAAAGGAATGTGGGGAATAATTCAGGGGGCTTCATTAACTTCACACCAGGACGCAAGAGTTTGGGTCTCTAACAAAAGCAGATGTGAGCATCTGTACCCCATCCAGAGAACAGCGCTGCCAAAGGAGGAGGGGGAGGCTAGCCAAATGCTACATAATCATTCAGTGTCATCGATCTCCCCAGACCCTGATTAATAAATTGCAGCAGAAGGCTTTTACAGGGGTGACTACAATTTTATTTCACCTATTAGATGCACAGTGCACCCCAATCATGGAGCTTCCCTTCTCCCTCCTACCCTTCTAGTCCTGTTCCTGCTCTTCATTTGTTTTGCTAATGTGGGTTTCATGGGTCCGCTGGGGTTGCAACAAGGAACACCTTTTGTCCAGTGTCTACCAAGCCAAACCCAAGGATATAATAGAATGAGAACTTCCATACTGGGGTCAGTTCACACTGAAGTTTAAGACTTTTCTTCAATGCAATTCAGCAAGCGTAATACTGGCACCTGTTCTATGTCAAGCATTGAACTGCATGAGCACGTGCACAAATACACACACACTTACACACACACACATAATTAAACAATTTGGTCCCAGTTCTCACATATATTAGTCTGGGTTGATCCATTCTTGTTTTCAAAATACAAGAACTGCCTTTTTGGGGGCCGGAGCGATGGCACAGAGGGTAGGGTGATCTCTGACATCCCATATTGTCCCCCCAAGCACTACCAGGAGTAATTCCTGAGTAAAAGAGCCAAGGGTAACCCCTGAGCATTGCCTGGTGTGACCCCCAAAAAAAAACTTCCTTTTTGTACTAAACTGCCCTACATTGGGTCTTTTCCTTGCTATTACTGCCCCCCCACTCCCCCCACTCCCCCCCACCCCCCACCCCTCGCAGGAATGCAGTGGTTTAGAGTTTACTGCGATAAACAAAGCCTAGAGGTCAGCAACATTCACTTTGAGCAAGGAGAAAGAGCCAAAGCCGGGAAAGGCTGAGGGGAAGCTATCGCTCATTTTACACTAGTGTCTTTTCCTGCTGCTCGTCTTCCAGCGGTCCATTACTGTTAATGAACTTAATTGTTTGGTTTCAAAATGCCAGCCTGAAGGCATCACTCTCCTTCCCCTGGTACTAAGATTCAGTCTTGCTGATCTCCAAATTAACTTGTAAGCAAATACTTCAAATGTACGCTCCCCCTCCTTTCTTTGACAAGCACCTGGAGGGAGAAATTCAGGCCAAGACTCCAGGACAGATTCAGACAGTGTCAAGAAAGACAGAGTGAATGTGTTCACAGTCCCACTTGGCGCTGCCTGTAGTTCAGTTGCGCCTACCGATATTCATTAGTAATAGTGGTAATAGTGCTACTGATTGGGTTTAGAGAGTTGGTAAAATACCGTCACTGACCTCAAGAAACTCATGGTTTCTTACCTGTCTGAAAAACTAGATTTATGTGTTCTCAGTTCAAATATCAATAATCTGCCACACCTACAGCACCCAAGAGTTAAAGTAGCTCAACTTAGTAGGGAACCACAGGCTTTGGGGGCCACACAGGTACAGACCATCCAAAGTGTACATGTAACCTTTCTGAGGCACAATGATGTTTACCCATGTACGTCACTGTAGTGCTTATGTAAATCAGTGTGTGTCAAGTGCTGGAAATGCCCCACTAATGAGTAGCATGCAAATACTGCCTACACAAATTATAACATACCAGACCATAACAAAAATCCACTTCAACACAGCTCTTGCTTTTATCCTTCCTCTAGAAATAACAAATTTATCAGATTTGGCATGTGCATCCCAAATGGTGTACACCAATACCCAAGAGTCTAGGCTCTTCTTCGCCCAAATGGAGTCTGATGTCCCAAGACCTTATCACACTTCCCACTTGCTTCCAAGCAGTCTTTGAAGACATTTAGTACCTACCTGGTTCACCCACTTTTAAATTTAAATTAATCAAAACCGAGAAAGTTGGACAGAGATCATTTATTTGTTCTGATCCACTCACATAAGGAAACTGGGATGTAAAGAAGCTACAAATTGTTCAAGTTTGCACTGGTAAAAGTTAGAACTAGGATTAGACTCAGATCTCAGGAGTGGAGAGACAGTACATCCTGTAGGGCTCTTGTCTTATATGTAGTTGTCCTGGGTTCATTCCCTGACATTCCATACAGTCCACCTAAAACCACCAGGAGTGATTCCTGACTGCAAAGCCAAAAGTAAGCCATGAGCATAGCAAGATATGCCCACACCAAACCATTCTCCTCCAAATTAATCTCCTGTTCAAATCCAGTGTTGTTTTCACTGCATAAGGTGATTGTACTCAATTACATCAAGAAGATAAAATGTATTTTACATTACTGATTTTAAACAAATATATGAAACTGCCATTAATTCTAATTCAAAGGATGAAAATTCAAATCTAAAAGAAAAGTTTTAACACAAAACAATATCAAAGTTAGAATCCTTAAGCCTACAGACGAGTGACATTTTATTTTTTTTCAAATATTCCCAGTAATTTAATGTCCAAGATATATAAGGTACTGAGGAATGTTACAACCCCATCAAAAACTGGGAAGAAGAAATAAACAAAAGCTTCCTCAAAGAAGAAATACAAATGGTCAAAAGACATGAAAAATTCTCTATGTGGTTAATCATTAGGGAGATTCAAATCAAAACAAGGAGATATCATCTCAAACCACAGAGACTGACACACATCATAAAGAAAAAAAAGAACAACCAACGCTGGCATGGATGCAGGAAAAAGGGACTCTTCTTCATTGTAGGTGGCAATGCCTAATGGTCCAGCCTTTTGGGGGAAAAAATGGGCATTCCACAAAAACTAAATATTGAGTTTCTGTAGAACCCAGCAATACCACTTCTGGGAACATACTCTGGAGACCCCAAAGCACAGCAGAAATGTCATCTGCATTTCAATGTTCATTGCATCCCTATTCACAATAGCCACTTCAATGTTCATTGCAGCCCTAGTCACAATAGTTCTGGGTAGAAGTTGAGTGCTCAAGAACTAGTTAAAGAAACGATGGTACATTTACATAATGGACTACTATACAGTTGTTAAGGAAAAGTAAAATCATGAAATTCACTTATAAATGGATGAATGTGAAGAGTATCATGCTGAGTAAAATAAGTCAGAAGGAGAGGGACAGATAAAGAATGATTGGACTCTTTTGTGGGACATAGAAAATCAGAATATGAGACTAACACCCAAGGACAGTAGATACAAGGGCCAGGAGGTTTGGCCCATGAATAGAAGCCTACCTCAAGTAGGCAGTTGGAATAGAGAAAGGACCACAATAATGAAGATAGTTAAAAGAACAAACATGATAAACTTTTAGTATCTGTACTGAAAACCATAATGCCCAAGAGAGGACAGAGAGAAAGAGAGAGTGAGGGAGAGAGAGAAAGAGAGAGAGATAAAGTGTCTGCCATAGACACAAGCTGGGGGTGAGGGTGACAGAAGGGAAACGGGACATTGGTGGTGGGAAATGTGCACTGGTGGAGGGATGGGTGTTGGAACACTGTATGACTGAAACCCAACCATGAACAGTTTTGTAACTCTGTATCTCATGGTGATTCAATAAACCAAACAAAAATATAAATATGTGTATGTTGGAGGACAGATTTAGCTACTCTGGGAGTTTTATTGTTTTGCCCACTCCTAGCTTAATCTATGTAAGTCAAGGTTCATTCTAATGAGACCTCTCTTCTATGTAAACACTGCTAGAGGGTGTGGCACTTACAGAAGTCACCTTGATTAAATAACTTCTGACTTATACATCTACTAAGACTTCTCTGTTTTCTAGATTGGGCACAGCTCCTCTTTATACCCA
Organism: Cryptotis parvus; assembly: GCA_021461705.1. Lineage (NCBI taxonomy): Eukaryota > Metazoa > Chordata > Mammalia > Eulipotyphla > Soricidae > Cryptotis > Cryptotis parvus. The sequence goes on along the minus strand of JAJIBD010009411.1, from coordinate 32,093 downwards.
CTACACCCAGCGTGGACAGTTAGAATTTATCAGGAGACTACCACCCTGGCTACGCTGAGACTATAGGAAGACTATAGGAAGGATCATACTAGTTTGCTCTAAGCAGGTGAGTGTGACCCTTTCAGTACATGAGAACAAGATACTCAGAATCACCCTGGTGCAGATAATAATAAGAAGGACCTTGTGGGTACCATCTAGATTACATGAAGCTCATGAAATTAAGATGTATTACTTTATACCAGCCCCCCCCTCTCTCTCTCCAGTGTTTTACATAAGAGATAATCTCAGAAGAAGAGATTAGTCCTTGGTGTAACCTTTGTTTATACCTGCAATAGGGTGTGGCACTACACTCTGTTTAGAGTTCTTTGTTGACATGACCTTCCCGGTTGGATTACTTTGTTGTATATAAGGGGACTGACTTGAGGCCCCTTCACCTTTTGGCTTTGGGCCTTTTCGCTTTCAGCTTTTGGCTCCTCAGACTTGTGGCTTTTGGCTTTTTGCTCTTTGGCCTTTTACTCCATCTTCTGGGTAGGACTCAGCTCGGGTGAGATCCTCTCTCTTTTTGGTGGGAGACTTAGGCTCTTTTGTATGGTCTAAGTTCAGACCAGAGCTAGAGTTTTGTTCATTATATTGGAGTGCTGTGGAAGAGCTTTTGTACTATTAAAAGCCATTTTTGAAACTGCACCGGACTTGTGAGTTTTCATCTGTTCTCCCGGCATCCTCGGAGGTAGAAGACAACCTCTGTCCTAACACTGTCAGGGACCCCGGCGGCGTTCCCGGCGTGTGTGTGTGTGTGTGTGTGTGTATATTTGGTTTATTGAATATACATATATCCAGTAATTACCTCTTCGGTATCAAGTTTATACCGCATAAAAAGTAAATAGAAGGGGTCAGAGAGATAGCCCAGCGGGTAGGGCATTTGCCTTGCACGCGGCCGGCCCATGCTGGCCCGGGTTCAATCCCGGCATCCCATATGGTCCCCCAAGCACCGCCAGGAGTAATTCCTGAGAGCAGAGCCAGGAGAAACCCCTGAGCATTGCCGGGTGTGACCCAAAAAGAAAAAAAAAAGTAAATAGAAGGGAAGAAAGAAAAAAGATTACGTTAACCTGTATTGTCACTTGTCACTTGTCTTCCCGTTGTTCATCAATTTGCTCTAGCAGGCACCAGTACATCTTCATTCATTGGGAATGAGGTCCATTATTGTTACTGTTTTCAGCATATGGAATACACCACGGGTAGGTTGCCAGGCTCTGCCATGACTCTGGGTTCATCCCAGAGGGCCCAGTCTTTTTCTATGTCAGACCATCAACCATCCAGGGCCCACAGGGCAGATCCCTGGGTGTAGACAAGCCTGTCTCCTGCCTGCCACCTGATAAGTTGCACCTCTCTCTCTCTCTCTCTCTCTCTCTCTATATATATATATATATATATATATATATATATATAAAATTAGTGGTGAACAGAAAATACATTCATAATTTGATTTTTATTTTTTTGCTTTTTTTGGGTTAAATCTGGCTATAATCAGGGGTTACTCTGACTCCACTCAGGAATTATTCCTGGCAGTGCTCAGGGGACAATATGGGATGCTGAGGATTGAACCCTGGTCAGATACATTCAAAGCAAATACCTCACCACTGTACCATCACTCTAGCCCCCTAAAATAAGGAATATTTTTTGATTCCTTAAAAATAATTTATTCTTGGGACTTAAGAGATGTTCAGTGGAGAGGGGGCTTGTCTTCACACAGCTGACCCGGGTTTGACCTCTGGCACCTCATATAGTCGCTCAAGCCTGCCAAAAGTAGCCCTGAGTACTGCCAGGTGTGGCTAAAAATACACCTACTAGTACTACTACTAATAACTAATAATAGTAAACTATTCTTCCTTGGAGGAAGGAGGCAGGTATGTAGGTAATGGTTGTGGTATTGGGATTATATGCATGGGAGACCCTCATTAATAATATTATAAATCACAGTTCCTCAATCAATTTCTCTTTATTTTGCATTATGAGTCACACCCATTGATGCTCAGGGGTTACTCCTGGCTTAGCACTCAGGAATTACATCTAGTGGTGCTCAGGGAACCATATGGGATGCCGGGATCAGACCGAGGTTGGCCACATCCAATGCAAATATCTTACCTGCTGTACCATCACTCTGGTCTCTCAATCAATTTTTAAGAGTTTAAGATTAAAAATATTTTAAGAGAAAAATAAATAAAAAGAATCTATTCTACTTCAAGAATATATGTGGTAACATTTCAAAAAATACAGATAATATGCAATATATAAATTATATCTGATGCCAAAATGCTCATTAAGAAAATGAATATTTCTTTAAAAAATCTAATATACTTAAAGCAAAGCTTTTTTCAAAATTGGGAGCAAAATTGGGGAGCAAAACCAAGATGCACTTGACGTTTTTGAAGAAAGTGTTCAATCAATAAATCAAAAACATAATAACAGGAAATATGCATATGGAAATAAAAGACATTATTACTCTTTTCAGGTAATATGCTAAAATATCTTTGCAAATCAACTAAACTGACTGACATCTAGCAGGACTTACGTTAGTTGACTTAGATCAAAGTGAAATTAGCTCAACCATAATTTTATTTTGTAATCATCTGAGAAGCTTTTTTTCCCCCTTTTTCTTTTAAATGCTCATACTAGTGGCTCACTACAGAAATTCTGACTTGTGATGGTTAGGCTTATGTCTTAAAATGCCCCCCCCCCCCCCCCAGACAACTCTAATGTGCATCCAAACTTGAGAAACATTGATAGAAGTAAGAAATATTCAAAATCTAATAGATTTTCTCTATTCTTCAAGAGCCCATTATAGAATATGATTCAAAGAAAAACCTTATTAGTTGTAAAAATATAAAACATTTGCAAGGGACCAGGGAGTATAGGGATAAAGGTGTTTTCCTTGCATACAGCTGACTCCAGTTCAATTCTGGTACCACATGTTACCAGCAGCAGCAAAGTTCCTGCCATAGACTCAAGTTAGGGGAGGGTGGAAGGAATCTGGTGACACTGGTGGTGGGAGCATGCAGTGGTGAAGACATGGGTGTTGGAACGCTGTATGACTGAAACCCAATCATGAACAGTCTTGTAATTGTATATCTCATGGTGGTAAAATAAAGAATATGCGATCAACCTAGGTGTCCAATAGTAGCTAAGTGGATCATCGAGATGTGGTATAAATACACAATGGTATGTATGCATATTCCCTATGTATCTGTAGGGTAAAATGAAGTGTAGTTTTCTTAACCTGGTTGGAGCAGGAAGATATTATGCTAAATGAAGTAAGTCAGAGGAAGGACAAAGAGAGGATGATCTCACTTACACAGGGTGTATAAAATAACTGGACAAGGGAATGCAATGTTTGAAATGGGGATGCCTAGATTACCCTTTACCCCAGAGTAAAGAGTAGAGAAGGAAATAAATTGAGGAGGGAAGAAGAGATTGACAGGAAGCAATGGGAATCAAGGGTGTAAAGCAATGGAATTTCATAAAAATAAAATTATGCATACAGGAAAAGAAAACTTATGAGGATGTTATTCTTGGGAATGCCTGTATTTTTTAGTGAAAATTGTATTGGATTTGGTAACTATCTTAGAAATAAGGTTAGTCATATTTGATTTAAATTATTGTCTATTTGTTAAATATATTTTATTCACAGGATTATAAAAGTGTTCAAGTTTTTGGTATTGATGCCCTAGGATGGTGTCTGGAGTTGACATCAGGATGTGGGAGCGAGTCCTGAACATTTCAATGGTAAAGGTGAGCATGTTTGAATTTTCATATGGATCGCATTGAATCTGTTTAGGTTGGATGACCATTTTTAAAGTCTTGAATTCATAAAATAATTTTCCATTTCCTTGTTTCCTATTTTATTTTCTAGGATTTTTTAGAGGCCACACCCAGTGGGGGCTACTCTTAGCTCTGTGCTCAGAAGTTGCTCTGGGTTGTGCTCAGGGCACCTCACAGTGTAAGTGACTAAAGGAGGATTAGCCACATGTAAGACATGCACCCTAATTCCTGCACTTTCTGGCCCGTGGTTTAGTGTGTGTGTGTGTGTGTGTGTGTGTGTGTGTGAGTTTGTGTTTTTTAATAGTGACTTACAGTTTTCTATGTATAAATCTTTAGCCTTCTAGTTGGTTCTTAATATCAGTTTCCATTTTTAAAAAAAAAAAGAATTCTGGAGATCAGTTGCGTGACAATGTAAATGTACGTAATACTACAAAACTGAACACTTAAAAATAGTCGAGGGGGCTGGAGCGATAGCTCAGCAGGTAGGGTATTTGCCTTGCAGGTGGCTGGTCCCTGTCTGCCAACCTGTGTTCCATCCCCCGGCATCCCATATGGTCCTCCAAGCACCGCCAGGAGTAATTCCTGAGTGCAGAGCCAGGAGAAACCTCTGAGCATTGCCGGGTGTGACCCAAAAAGCAAAAAAAAAAAATTGTCTGTTGCAGGACTCCTCTAAGAGCCTCTGCATCTGCTCTGAATTGCCTCCTTCAAATCACTTCGTAGGTAAGGGGGTAGTCTAAATGTGGCAGTTTATCTGACCATGTATTCTGTACTAGTTGGTATAAATATTCTCTCATGCTACCACAATCATCCTGGGACTAGCTAGATCTTACCAGCATATTTGCCTGGCCACGTTGGATCCCTAAGTAATTAGACCAGAGAGAAATGCTGTTTGCCTCCAAGCAAGCAAGCATGGCTCCCTGATAACTCAAAGGCAACTAAAATACAAAACTACCGTGAAGTAGTCGAGACTTGTGAAGGCTTGGAGAAATATTTAACTGGCATTAGTATTAGTCTTTGGTACAGAGACATGCCATCTCAGAAACCCCCTTCTCTACCCTATAAAGGCTTTTCCAGGCAGATCTTGTCTCAAGACATTAGCATATAAAAAGACATTAGGTGAGGTGCTGGGAGAAATTACCTGAGGGCATTTGACCCTCCCTGCCAGGGGAAGTTACATTTAGCTTATAGCTTCTCCCAGCTCTGCTAGGAGGCTTTGAATTAGCTCTGGATCCTTGTAAACAGTCAGAAGGTATCCTGAAGTTGCTACATTTCTATAGAGCTATTTTCCTGTTTTCATCTCTAGATAGTGATTCTTTAATCACTATGAAATTTTTTTCTTTAATTTTTTCCCTTTTTGCCATTTCAGCTTCCCTTGGCATTTTGCTTCTCCGTCCTCTCCATTTTCCGTTGGGCCTCAACACGTGGTGGCAGCCATCTTGGCCTACACCTGGCTGGGGCCTAGCTGGGAACCCAGAGTCTGGAGGTTTTCCCTGCTCTTGGATTGTATATTGGAACCTGTGATAGTAAAGTCCTTTTTAAAACTGCATCGGATTCCTGAGTCTTCATCCATTCCCCCCCGGCTTTGGAGGTAGAAGGGAACTCGCTTCCCGGCACTGTTGGGGACACCGGCAGCTTCCCCAACAATAGTTGAGACTAAATTTTCTTTATACTTTGCCACCATTAAAATTATTTTGACTCACTTAAAATAAAAATTAAGTATGTACTCAAAATAAAACTGAACACTTAGAACTAGTAGAGATGACTAAATTTTCTTTATACTTTGCCACCGTTAAAATTATTTTGACCCACTTAAAATAAAAATTAAGTATGTACTCAAAATAAATTTTATAATTTATATAATAATAAATTATATAAGAAATTTTATATGAAGAACAACTGAAATCTTTATTAAATTGCATAAGAAAAAACTCTCAAATTAAAAGACAAACTATAATCTTTTATTAAATGACTTTCTATAATACCATTGCTGCAAATGAGTTTGTTAGAATAATACATTATACTCAAATCTCAAACATACTTTTAATTTGAACAAAAGTAAGCGCCAGCTTCAGTTTTTTACTTATGGTTATCCATTTTTGCCAGGACCATTAGTTGAAGACACTGTCTTTACTTAGCGAGGGTTTGTCCTTGGATAGTCATTCCAGTACCACACTGTTTGGTCATATTCCACCTCTTTTTATTAAATTTATTCATAGGTCATTGTTTTTGAAGCTATATTGAACAAAATAGACTGGTTGAACAAATAGACGATGTTGAACAAAATAGACTTTTTCTCTTTCAATTCATTATTTGTGTACAGGAATGCACTGATTTTTGTGTTGACATTATAGCTGACCACTATGTGTGTGGATTCTAGAGTGTTCAAATAAAGTCAATTTGACAACTTCTTTTCCAGTTCGGACCCCTTTGATTTTCTTCACTTGCCTAAAAGCTGTTGCTCGAACTTCTAATACAACGTAAAATAAATGTGGATACAGCAGATATTCTTTCATTGTACCTGATCTCAGTAAAAAATGCTTTCAGTTTTTCATGATTCACAGTAGTATTGACTGCATGGTTGTTATAGATAACCTTTAAACCTTGAGGAAGTTTCCATCCATCCCTATTTTGTTGAGGATTTTTATCATAAATGGATATTGGATCATGTCAAAAGTTTTCTCTGCAAAAATTGATATGCTTATATGATTTTTATCTTTCCCTTAATTGATGTGGTGTATTATGTTAATTGCTTTGTGTTCCCAGACTTTTTTGATATACACCATTCTTACTGTCATGAAATGATATATCAATGTGCTTTTTCTTACATTTTCCTAATCACAGTGAAAACGAGCACGTTTTATTGTCTACTGTCGATCTTCTTTGGAAAGTTCAACTCCTCACCACATTTTCGATGGGGTTGGGATTTATTGTTGTTGAGATTTTGAGTGTCAAAAGCTCATCATTTGATATATTATATGCAAATATTTTCTCCCATTCAGACGGGTGTATTTTTCTTTATAACTTGAGTTTCTTTTCTCTGTGCAGAAGCTTTGTAATTTTAGTAGTCCCATTTGTTAATTTTTGCTTTTGTTTTCTTTGCCTCTGGGTCATCTTGTTGAAGATACTCTGAGGTCAACTTCCCTGGATAGTTCTGCCAATGTCTTCGTCAATGTATTTTATGGATTCTTGTCTAAATAGTGTGGTCTTTAATCCACTTTGAGTTAACTTTTGTGAATTATGTGAATGATGGTTTTGATTTCTTATTTTTGCATATGACTATCTAATTTCCCCAACACCATTTGTTAAGGATATTTCTTGTACTGCTTAATACACTTAGCTCCTTTGTCATATATTAACTGTCCATAAATCAAAGGTTTAACTCAGGATTCAAAAGAGAGGTGGTTTTTAAAATTTGATAAATAGAAGTATATATGTGTACTGAGGAGAAATTTCAGTATAAAGATAAAAACTAGCTATGCAGGAGAAAAGAATTAGGAGTTGCTAAACCAGGTATCTGAGTAAGCAAGAAGGGATATATCATATGCCCTGGAGGGTGAGCCTAGACAATTTCCCATATGACAAAAGAAAAGAATTATCTCAAATTGAATATTCATATTGAATAAAATCAAACACTGACATTTTAGACATTTTTAGATGCCCACCTACACCATAAAAATCAGTGGTGGATATCTCAGTTAAGAAGAGCTCAACTCCATAGTCGCCTCCAGGTCAATTCACCCACGAGTCCAGCTCTTCCAATGTATAACCTAAGTTTCTGAGGAGATGCATGCTTAGGAGCTTAACTTCAAATAATACTCTGGTCTTTCCACATCCCAGCCGAAAACTCTGGGGCACCGGCACCCTTGGGAGTCCAGAAGGCTGTTGTCCCTCCCTGCTGAAGCCCCAGCAGCCACCCCACATACCGCTGCTGCCACTACACCAACAGCCCATGGCCTAACTCCATGGCTGCACTAAGAATCTCTGCAGACCATCCCAGTTCTACAGATCCTGAAGTGTCTGGACCATGTGACCATGACACCTCCAAATTCCACAGTACTGAAATTCTATTAGGAGCACATGAAATTCGGTGAGAAAGCAACAGAGAAGCCAACTAAACTCAACCAAAAAATCATAATAATAACACAGAAGGCTCAACCAGCAATGAACAACTTAGAAAATCCTTAGACAAATATTTAATAACCTTGTAAATATAATAATTTTCACAAATTTTCTTTCACTAAAAGTATTTTTAATAATTCATTTAGCCATTTGCTTGTAACAAGTAATGTAAAACAAAGTATTGTGTGCCTGCTATACAGACAGGCTTTGTGGGTGGTTGGGAAAATGGGGGGCAAAGAAGAGGGAGGAGGAATCACTCAGGTAGTCAGGGTGGTAGGACTGGTGTTGGAACAACAAAAGCCCATAACAACTGTATTATTAACAACTTTGTAATCCATTGTGTTAAATAGAAGAAGAAGAACAACAACAACAACAACAACAAGAAGAACAAGAACAAGAACAAGAAGAACAAGAACAAGAACAAAAACAAGAAGAACAACAAGAACAAGAAAAAGAAGCAATAATAACAAAATGCTAAGCATTAAGATAGAATAGTATTATGGTAAACACATGATAATAATTCTGCTTATATAAGACAATGTACAAGTAATATGCAATAATTTAATACCTTTTGAGAAAGAAGAAGAGAGAAAACAATCAGGACAAAAGTGACCTGGGACCAGATCATTCTAAAGGAGAGAAGGTAAAAAGATAAAGCTAAAATTTTCTCAAACCAAATATGTCTATTAGAAATTTAAAGTTGAGGTTATATTGAAGCGAATAAGATTAGATCCCTTCCTTCCTTTTTATATTTGGGTCAATGGTTTCAGGGTTTATTGTGGCCTTTGTTCTCAGAGATCTCTCCTGCCAGTGCCAGAGGTATCATACACGGTGCAGGGTACTGACCAGAATGGCCTGAGAAAGGCTAGCAATTTAATCTCCATACTACTGCTCTAGCCCCTAGACCAGGCCCCTTCTTTAGATCATACATAAAAATTAACACCAAGTGATTGATCTGTATAAATGTAAGCACTAAATAAGTAAATTAATTGGAAGAAAACATAGGAATAACTTTTGTGACCTTTAATTAGACAAAGTTGTGGTTGGAGAAATAGTATAGAGTATAGGGTTTTTGTCTTGCACATAGTCAACCTGCTTGCAATTTGCTGCAGTTCCACCTATGATCCACTGAGCTGTCCCAGGAATGTTCCTTGAGTGTAGAGCCAGAAGGAAGCCCAGAATTATGGGTATGGCTCAAAATAAAAAAAAAAAATAGTCAAAGTTAGTTTAGTCACAAAACCACGAATAACAAAAAATGTAGACAGACGGACCTTTTCGCTTTTGGCTTTTTGGCTCCTCGGCTTTTTGCTCTTTGGCCTTTTGTTCCTTCTGGGTAGGACTCATCTCGGGTGAGATCCTCTCTCTTTGGTGGGAGACTTGGGCTCTTTTGTATGCTCTAAGTTCGGACCAGAGCTAGGAGTTTGTTCATTATATTGGAGTGCTGTGGAAGAGCTTTTGTACTATTAAAAGCCTTTTTTGGAGCTGCACCCGAACTCGTGAGTTTTCATCTGTTCCCCGGCGTCCTCGGAGAGCCTTGCAACAAGCCAGACGACCCCCACACTCCATGAGGGGCCTCCATTTTCCACATCCGGACTTCTCTCTCGTCAGACCTCCACCCAGCAGACCAGCCTATCAGCGCCCAGCTCATCGAGTTCCACCCTGCAGCAGTCTTTCTTAAATCCGGCTCAGGTATGCCAGTCCAGAGACTTGCAGACATGAGGCAGAGCTGCTACTGGCTCTCCCCTGTGACCAGCTGCTCACGAGGCGCCCGGGACGGATGGTGGGTTCTAGCCCCTGGCCCACCACCCCAGCAGAGCCACGCAACAAGCCAGACAACCCCCCACTCCATGAGGGCCTCCATTTTCCACATCCGGACTTCTCTCTTGTCAGACCTCTACCCAGCAGACCAGCCTATCAGCGCCCGGCTCTGCGGTCGCTGCGGCTGCACAGTTCATCAATAAATGCTGGACTTAGAGATGCCTACAAGAGTATGCTACCTGCACGGCAGAGCCCTGGCAAGCTACCCGTGTTGTATTTGATATATATGCCAAATACCAGTAACAATTATAGACTCATTCAGGAATGGATTGAGGCTCTTTATGATCCTGGATCAAGAAGATGCCTTGGGCTCTACTAGCATGAGACAGGACATATGGGAGATGTTACTGGGGCTCACTCGAGCAAATCGATGATGAGCGGGAAGACAGTGATACAGTGACAGACAGACTGTACTACTTCAAATTTTAGAAAACTTTTGCATTACAATCATATTCTCAAGAAATTAAAAGGTATCCTTAATAAAGTAAGTATAAGAGGAATGTATCACTGTCTGTATCACTGTCTTCCTGTTCATCATCGATTTGCTCGAGCGGGCACCAGTAACATCTCCATATGACCTGTCTCATGCAAGTAAAGCCCAAGGGAACCTGCTTGCTCCAGGAACATAAAAGAGCCTCAAACCATTCCATCAGGTCATGGGAATGAGGTCTATAATTGTTACTGGTATCTGGCATATATAAGCGGAATGTATCTCAATATAATAAAGGCTATTTATTTATTTATTTAAGTTTAATTATCTTTATTTTCCACGGTTACAAAGTTGCTCATGATTTGGTTTCAGTCACACAATGTTCCAACACTCTTCCCTTCACCAGCGTACATTTTCCATCACCAATGTCCCCCAGTTTCCCTTCCCGTCCCACCTGCCTTAGCAGGCACTTTTCCTCTCTCTCTCTCTCTCTCTCTCTCTCTCTCTCTCTCCCCCCCCATCATTTTTGTTTGCAAAACAGGTTCTGAAAGGTAATAATGTATATCCCTTTATATCCTTTCAGCTTCAACACTCAGTTTCTTGTTCAGGATGATCACTATCACTATCACTATCTTCCGTTAATCATCTATTCGCTAGAGTGGGCACCAGTAATATCTCCATATGTCCTGCCTCATGCTAGTAGAACCCAAAGGCATCCGCTTGCTCCGGGGAACATAAAGAGCCTCAAACCATTATATTAGGTCACAGGAATGACCTAATATAAATGTTACTGGTATTTGGCATATCAAACACTACCCCGAGCAGCTAGCCAGGCTTGCCGTGCGGGTGGCATACTGTTGTATGTTGTAGTCTTTATTGATCATCCTGATCAGGATAATCAATAAAGATTATTTGTACAGAGGGCAGTGATAGTCCAGCGAGTAAGGCATTTGCCTCAGATGTGGTCGGACCTGGGTTCTATCCCGGCATCCCATATGGTCTCTCGAGCACTGCCAGAAGTAATTCCTGAGTGCAGAACCAGGGTAACCCCTGAGCATTGCTGGGTGTGACCCAAAAAGAAAAATAAAAAGATTATTTATACAGCTAAAATCACATTTTAAAAAAAAAACTGAACAGGAGAGGGGAGAGGAGAGGGAAAGGAGTCTCCCCTAAGCTGACAAAAAAGTTGTGTCCAAAAAGCCCAAAATTTTGTTTTATTTGAAAAGGAAAGAAACCCGTTCATATATGGCCAATTAAATTATTACAAGGAAGTCAAGAATATAGTATGGTAGAAGGACCATCTCTTCAGTTGGTGGTGTGGGTAAACAACACAAATGCAAAGAATGAAAGTGGACTATCTCCCACCATATACAAAATTAATTCCAAATAGATTAAAGCTTATATGTAAGACAGAATAACAAAAAGTTGGGGGAAAAACATAGGTGGTAGCCATCATATTAGTTTAGAAATAATTTTTTTTAATCTGACCATTAAAATAGAAGGAACTAAAGCGGAGCTAATGAAATGGTACATAATTAAGGCACTTGCCTTGCATACAGCTGACCCCAACTGATCCCTGGCACCACATGGTCACCTGAGCACCACAGGTGCAACCTCTATTGAATCGCCAGCTCCGTTGTTCAAGAATCACTAATAGGGACTCTGGGGCCTCCTGAGCATTCCGTGGGAGGTCTGTGCTCATAAACAGTAAAAGCAGCAAGAGCAAAAGTACACAAGTGGGACTACATCACCTTAAAATGTCTGCAACGCAAGGATAGCAATCAACGAAATTTTAGAAAAACTTGCGTAAGAGAATAAAATATTTGCAATCATATCTGATAAATGCTAATCTACAAACTATATACAGAACACATACAATTAAATACCAAAAGAAGCAATTTAGGGGTTTTTGTTTTGTTTTTCTTTTTTTTAAGCAATCTAGTTTTTAAAATGGGCAGAGACTATGAAGTTTCTCCCAAAAAGGACACGCAGATGGTCAAAGGCACATGAAAATGATGCTCTACATAACCAATCACCAGGGAAATGCAAATACAGTCACAACGAGCTGTCACCTCAGGCCTGCTTTCATGGCTATTACCAAAAGGACAAAAACAGTAACAAATAATGACTGGTAAAGGGGTGGAGTTAAGGGAACCAGAGCACCCTTGTTGATTGGAATGTAAGTGAGCACCCTTGTTGATTGGAATGTAAGTTGGTACAATTTGTTTCCCAAACAATGGGAGACAGTTTAACCTTTCTTCAAAAATCAAAAATAAAATTACTGTATACTCCAGCATCTCCACTTCAAAATACTCATCCCCCAAAACAAACAAGAAGCTGAAAAGTTATCTGTAAACCCCACAGGTAATTTGTGGGGTTTACTGGAGTTTATTGAAGCATCATTTATAATAACCAAATGTAGAAACACCCTAATTATCAATTGATGGAAGAATAAATAAAGAAAATGTCATATACAATACCACTGGCCAAGCAAACAGAAGCAAATATAAAACAAATGGCAATACACAAAATTTAGAAGCTTTTGCTGCACAAAAAAAAATGATGACTAGAATAAAAAAGACATCTCACATACAGTAAAAACAAAGGAAAAGAATAACCAAAAAGTAATTTTAAAAAAAATCTCAAAGGGTAGGAGAGAATATTTGCCCACATTTATCTGTTAAAAAATAAAACACTTTTAAAACAAAGTACCCCATCAAAGAACAGAAGAGATGAATAGACACTTTTCTAAAAACATACAGGTAATCTTGATGGTGCAGAAATAAAATAGAGATGATACATGAAAAAAATGCTTTTCATCATTTATCATGAGGGAAATTAAAATCCAAACAACAATGAGATACCATTTCACACCAGTGAGACTGACACATATCAAAAAAAAAAAAAAATCAAAGCAAACAGTGCTGTAATGGATGTGGTAAAAAGGAATCTTCATCCACTCTTGATGATGGGCTCAGCAGGATCCTATTCATATATTGGGGTTCAGCAGCTCCCCAGCTGCATTTTGAGCCAATGACCATTCCCCCAACTTATAGACAAAGGAACAAGACCACAGCCTTGAACGTCAAAAGTTCTTTCCTTTAATCTCCCCTCACTCACTCCCTCAACTCCACCTCACTCCACCTACCTCCACACGCACTATCAAGTCAAGTCTGCTAGAGATATATACTTTACAAAAGGTTGGGGAAGGGAGTTACAAGAGGTAATGGACCTGGGGCTGGATCGATAGCCCAGCCTGTAGGGCGTTGCCTTGCACGCGGCTGGCCCATGTCGGCCAAGTTTGATCCCGGCCTCCCATATGGTCCCCCGAGCACCGCCAGGAGTAATTCCTGAGTGCAGAGCCAGGAGTAACCCCTGAGCATTGCCGGGTGTGACCCTAAAAACAAACAAACAAAAAAAAAAAAAAAAAGAGTAATGGACCTTAATCCAAAAACAATCAGGTGATAAAAAGATTCTCCCTCCCTGGGCAAAACAATAGGGGACTTGCCCACTGAGATGGATCTTGTTCTGGGGCTATAGGCCTACTCAGGACAAAGGTGAAACCTTGGTGTGTTATTTTCTCCTTTCCTTAGTTGGTAAAGAATTATCTTAATAATATTTCTCATCATTTGTATAAACAAAGTAAGAGAGACAAACGTTTATCTACAGCCAAGATTAAATTTTTAGGGTGATTATTCCTGGGGACATCTGACCATATAGCCCAGACAACAATCCTCTCACCAGCTTTCATTTTCCGAACCCCAACAGGGTCCTTAATCAGTTAGTTGTTTATTTTTTGGGTCACAACAGAGTTTGTTCAATGATCATACTCTTAGCTTATAATATTGCTCTAGACATTTAGTCAATCCATGTCAAGGCCAGGGTAGCTCACTCATGGTTTGCCCTGGGTCCATCCAGTCCTACCATGGGACCCTCCTTTTGACGTGTGAGGAATTAGAATCAATCTAACAGCAACTGAGGCTTAAGTTAGGAGATATGACAGATTCCCTAGAGTAACTAATTCAGAGTTAATTAATGCCTATATCACAAATGCACAGCCTTAACTGTCTTCCTGTGTCTATACAAAAGGCTATTTTTACTAGCATAAGAATATGTAAAGGGTAACAACCTTTCATTTACAGTGCAAAACCCAGGGCTGGCAAATAGGAGAGAGAAGGCTATGAACAAAGGGTAATTCAATAAAGTCTTCTATTAAATAAAAAAAAAATTAATAAAACCCAGTCTTTTTCTATGTCAGACCATCAATCATCCAGGGCCCACAGGGCAGAGCCCTGTGTGTAGACAAGCCTGTCTCCTTTCTGCCACCTGCTGACACAGCTGGGCACCGCAGCCCCAACTGGACTGGGCCCCTGGGATGAACCCAGAGCCACGGCAGAGGCTGGCAAGCTACCCATGGTGTATTCGATATGCCAAAAACAGTAACAATAATGGACCTTATTCCCAAAGAATGGAGACTTTACTGGTGCCCACTCGAGCAAATCGATGAACAATGGGAAGACAAGTGAATAGTAAAACAGTTGAGTTTCCATATAACCCCACAGAAACTCCACTTCTTGGCATCTACTCCACAAACCCAAAAATCACTATTTTGGAAAAAATAATGTTTATGGTTGGCTGTCTATAAAACCCTAGTGCTCCAAGCGATTTGGGGCCTTACTGCAGCCAAGGGTATTACCATACCCCCCCACCCCCACAAAACAGTGCAATACCTGGTAAGCACTGATACTAAAAAGTCATGCAAGCACTATGATCTTGAAATGTGACTCGAATGTGAGCAGCACAACCGAAAGTGCACAAACACCATGGCCAAGTGTGTACATCTCAATGTGCTGTCCCTTTGAGGGGGCCACAGGCAAATGCAAAGCCACTGTAACCACTCATGTGTGTAATCCCAGTTATCACATCAACAGCAAGGAAAAGAAGGGGAGGCTGGAAAAATTTATTTTCAGACAATAAAACAAACCTTTGTAAAAGTTCAGAAAAAAATTCTTTTGCCTTTTCTGATATAGTGGTGAAGGCAATTTTAATAACATATGCAATTTTTTAAGTGTTCACATCAGTCAATAACTCTTCTAAGACTTGAAGAAATTAATCATGTCTGTGCAAAAATATTTAATGACACTAATGTTGGCTACCGTTACATTCATACATGTGCAGATATGTATACATACAAATATAGATATGGATCAGAGTGGTAGTATAGTGGGTAGGGTGTTTGTCTTACATGCGGCCAACCAGGTTGGATCCCCAGTATCCCATATGGTCCCCTGAGTACTGCAAGGAGTAATTCCTGAGTGAAGAGCCAGAAGTAACCCTGAGCATTGCCAGGTGTGACCCAAAAAGCAAATAAATAAACAAGCAAACAAAAACAAATAAGTAAATACATGCATACCTAAATAAATAAGTAAATACATACATACATACATACATACATACATACATACATACATACATACCAAATACAGATATATGGGAAATGGAGCGTCTATTAGTTGGATATTAATAAAAATACTGTGCCGTTAATCTATATAACTGTGGAAACATAAGATTTAGACTCTAAGGAGTCAATAAAAGTTGTGTATTCTCTAAAGAAAGGCAAATGCACACAACACAAACTCGCAATTTCCAGGAGTCTCAGAATAATTGAAATTCACATCTTTATTAGGGGACAAAAGTCTCTCAGTTACCTCCTGTTTCTCCTCTAAAAGCCCCTTCCTCTAGTCCCCTTTTGCTGAAGCCTGCTCTCTCTGTCTTCCATGTGTCCAGAACGATAGCTCACTTCACACTGTAATGGTCTGATCGTTTCTCTCTGACCCACCAGCCTCTTCGAAAACAGGAAGTCCAACTCATTTGGCTTCATATGTCCGTCAGAGTGGAGGGCTCAAGGACATAAATATTTGACTAGATGAGCAATGTATGTTATTGAGAAGGGTGACAGTACTGCATGCTTTATCTAGAAAACACATCATACATATAAACACATGCTTATTAATCCACACTCAGTGTCAGCAATCCAACCTTTCTAAACTGATTATACTCAATGAGAGCCTTAGCAGACTATCTTTTGGAATGTGACGGATTTCAATGCAACCTTATCTCAAAGAATGAGCTCTAACATACACTATGTAAAAAATTGCAAATGAGGGTCGGGAGAAGCAAGTCTTCAACCTTTCCACTACTCAGTCTACTGTCCAGCTCCTACGCAGTCATCGCAATAACCGAGACGGTCAAATTAGCAGCAGCTTGTTTTCATTCCACAAGACAAGCTCTCCAATCTTTTCTGAAGTTATTTCCCTTCGTTTCCCTACGCGTTATTCCCTATTTCCATCAAGCACAGCCCTTGAATGCTTTTCCCGCCAGCTATGCAAGAGGCTGTCCCCCTGGAGCTGGCGACACAGAACCTATTAATAAGCAAACAGAACCAACTGGCTCGTTCTCCTCATAGTTAAATTCCTCTGCCACCGATTTCTCAAACACTTCCCTTTAGGGTTTTCCTGTGGAGCCCCATTCATTTACAGAAAATGTGGAAAATTGCTTAATGTTTCTTGTTGTTCGCAAATGGTGGTAAATGCCGATTACCTGTGGAGAGTTAAACGCTCTCTTCTTGCCTTCCAAGTCCATCTGGTGGCCCAGACAGAGCAGAGCTGTCTCTGCTCAGGCTGTTCTCTGACTCTCACCTGGTTGATGGAAAGGCCAGCAAATCAAAACCTTGAATTCTGGCAGCCCAACTTTGGTTTGTGCATCAGTTAAGTCACTCCCTCATCCTTTGCCTCAGTTTCTCCAGCTGTAGAAAGGCGACTAATGCCTTGGCTCTTTATGTGACTGACTCCAACAGCACCTGGTAGAGTCATCAAATGGCCTGGGAACCTGCAGAATAATCATGGGCCAGTTTTGTTTTAAATTTCAAAGAGATGCTAGGGGGGAAAACTGTCTTTAGAAAGCTGTACACCAAAGGAAATGAAGGGAGGAGAGAAAGCGTTTGAGTCCCCTCCCCCAGGGAGGGAAAAGAAAGGAAGAGGTTCAGGACTCAGAAAAACAGCAAACATTATTCCCAACTTGTTTATAAACAAGACACAAAAACAACTCACTTTTACACTAATTAATATCCTTCTAAGAAGAGAGGCTGTCCAGAGCCTCCTGGCCTGTGTATGGATAGCTGGGTTTAGGGTAAAATAAAATTGCGAGGGGAGGACTTTTTTAACCCCTCATTCTTTCCATAAGGGAAGCAGGGAATATCACGTAACAAAATATTTCAGTTTCTTAATAAACATAAAAATAGAACTTGAGGGTCACCACGGTCAGGTCCCTTCAGTCTACATATGGACAATTAAGGCCCAAAAGTTGGAGTGACTCACCCGGGTCACACAGTCAATGAAGGTCAAGTCTAGAGATCTCCTTAAGAGCTTTTTTGCTATAGAAATTCTCAGCATCTGGCAACATCATCCAAACATTAAAACAGTCAGATTATCGTCACATTCGACTCCTTATTCCACCAAATATCCCATCTACCACACTCAAATGTGGTCTCTTTCCCGGAGGTCAAAGACCATATGTTCCTACCAGCATTTGTGGGCCCCGTACAGCAGGCTGCCCTGTGCGGTCACAAAACTTGTGCACTAAAAATAACAAAAAAAAAAATCTGTTCACATTGTCATCCTTGTGCCAGCCTATGTTCTTTTCATAATTCTCCTCTTATTGGAGACATTTTCAAGCCAGACTTCATGGCGTTTTCTTTGGTGAGTTGAGACCACACTAATTTCTTCTTTCTCTGATTTCCTCACATTCATGGTCTTTGTACCACTGGCAAGCTGAGAGTTTTGGGGCAAGGAAATAATTCTGAATCTCTGGTTCTGTGCAGCAGGGGTGGACACTCTGTGAGCATCAAACAAATCCATGTACATGCAGAAACTCTACAGAGTGCAAGAGGCTCTGTGATACTTCTGTTTCCAGCAAATTAGATTCTCTTTTATGATGTTGGCTAATTGCTTTTCAGTCTTCATCTGATTTTTTTTTTTTTGCTATTTGGGGCGGGGATCACACTTGCAATGCTCAGGGATTACTCCTGGCTCTGCACTCAGGAATTACTCCTGGCGGTGCTTGGAGGACCATATGGGATGCCGGGATGGAACCCGGGTTGGCTGCATGCAAGGCAAATGCCCTCCCTGCTGTGCTATCGCTCCAGCCCATTCTTCGACTGACTTTTCCCAATAAAAAGTAGCTTCTTCAAAGCAGACAGATACCACTCATTTTTCCCAGTAGCAAATAATCAAAGTCACAGTGACAATTTATAATGTCAGCTCTTTTCCAAATGCTTTATAACACCAACTCACTTCATCTTTACAACTTATAAGCATGGTTCTAATACTATCAAGGTTTGCCTAGATGAGAAAAATCAGCACACAGATGAGAAACTGCTCTTACACAAGTCAAAAAGCATGTTTGAGATAGATTAAGGATTTGAACTCAGGTAATGTGCTGTACAGGTTGATCTACCATGTGTGCAATACCAGTCCTCTCTTTGGTGTGTTATATGAAAACTATGCTAAGATCTCAGCACAATTTTGATTCTTGTCTGATTTTTGGGGTATTCTTCCTTTGGACAGTGTTAGCACATGGAAAGGGAAAATCAGGTCCATTTGTTTACCACATAGCTGTCATGTAACCTGACTTGAGATCAAATGGTAAGACATACAATTTCAATAATTCCCCTGTCCTTTTCTCCAGAACTCTGATCACTGGAGCCTCAGCTGGTTTGTGATGAATAAAGACTTTTTATTCCTTTATATTGTGATAAAATATTCATAGCAGAAAATCTACCAATTAAATCATTTTATTGGTATACAATTGGTCTAAAACATTAGTTTCAGCTGTACATCGTAATTATTTCATCTTTGTACATATTGCCAAATGATCACCATGGCAAGACTAGTTTACATACATTACCACACAGATACAGTTCTTGAGACGATACTTTTTTAAGATCTGTTCTCTTACCAACTTTCAAATACGCAATACAGGATCATTAGTTAAAGTCACCATGTTACATTAGTTACAGTCACATCCCTGGGACATATTTATTTTATACCATATATGTGCACATTTTGACCACCTTCACCCATGTAACCAACTTTATGTATATTTCAGTGTCATTAAGTGCACTGACAATGTTGTATAATCATCATCATCGTCCATCTGCAGAATGTTGACATCATTCTGGACAAAGCTCTGTTCCTATTAAACGATAACTTCCCCAATTCCTGTGGAAACTTCAGTTCTTCCTCTCTTCCTATAAATCTATCTATTCTAGCAAATCCATATAAGAGGAGTCACCTAAAATTTGCTCTTTAATGTCTATCTGTGTCATTAGAACCATGTTCTCCATGGTATTTTATGTATACCAGAATCTCATCCTTTTTTAAGGCTAAATAATAGCCCACATGTACACATATACATTTTAGATAGATAAACCACATTTTGTTTATGCATTTATCTATTGGTAGACATATGGATTATTTCTACCTTTTTGACTATTGTGAACAATGCTACTATAAAAATTGGTGCACGGAAGACAAAGAAATTTTATTGCCAGCCCATATCAAGTGGAATTGAATAGATAAATCAACTTCTGAAAAATAATCCCGTGATGCTTTTTTAAAGCAAATACGGCAGTAGCTCAGGAGAGTAGAAAGAGCTTTCAGGGAGCACTCTGGCCTCTCTACTCATTAGCTTTGTGGTCTTTTGGGTTGAATTTCTTGACCTGTAAAATAGGGAATAAGATTAAATGACTTCTGAGGTCCTCTCTAGTGCAAATGTTCCAGGATTCTTTCTCTCAAGACTCTCTCTTTTGTGACTGAGGTGAGAATATTCTGCTCACTCTTTCTTAGAGTTTTAGTGTGAGCTTTATGGCTCCCTGGATCTGTTTTACTAAGAGCAGAATTACTTCCTTTAAAAACAACCTCTCCTCTTAATTTTTAAAGACTTGACAGAAACTACTAAATCATTTCCTCCTTTCCATCTATGTCACTCCCTTTGTTGCCATAGTGGCTTGGGTTGCCAGCCCAACCTGACTCTCTTCTCCCTTGGAAATGCGTATTTATCTCAGACACCAACTTACTCAAATCTCTAGGTCTCAGCTTACTGGATTTATTTGCAAACTGAAAATGTTGGACCACTCATGACTTTCAGTTCTTCCATAATTTCAAGGAGAGAAGTAGGGTAAGGTAGCACCTGTGCTTGAAAAAAGGAAGAGACATAAGATTCAGGGACGAGGAATCTGCTCCCAGAGACATACGTTGGGACGGATTGCAGAAAGGAGGACAGTACCCTCTTTGCCTCTGTAACAATCCAATAAAACACAACAATATCATAAAATGTAATTTTAGAATGAACCCAGAGCCACGGCAGAGCCTGACAAGATACCCATGGTGTATTCAATATGCCAAAAACAGTAACAATAATGAACCTCATTCCCAACGAATGGAGACATTACTTGCGCCCACTCAAGTAAATCAATGAACAACAGGAAGACAAGTGACAAGAGATAGTAAAGAACATAACTATATGGTGGAATACTATGCAGCCATCAGAAAAAATGTAGTTAAGAAATTTGCTTATAAATGGATAATCATGGAGAGTATTGTGCTGAGTGAAATGAGTCAGAAGAGGTACAGACACAGAATGCTTGTACTCATTTGTGGGATATAAAACCAAGCACTTAAATAAATTTTACTAAAGGAATAGATTAAAGAAACTCTGTGGATTTCAACCTTGCTCTCTTTTGTATTTTGAGTTACTTTTTCATGAATAAGACTAGTTTGGAGAGAACTTTGAGCTGTGCCCTTTTTTTGAAACTACCATTTATCACTCTACATTTTATATAGTGCTGCTGGAAAATAAAGGGCCTGGAAAAACCTTATTCTCCTATATAAAACCAGTATTAAACTAATACTCAGGTACAGTAGAAACAAAGGTCAGGAAGAGTGGGCACTGGTTAACAGTTGGAAGCTTGCCACAAGTAGAGAGTGGGGTGTGTGGAGGAGGAGGACAGTTAGGACAGATTTAGGACAGAGAGAAACTACTATGACAATGATTGTTGGAAACAATCACTCGGGACAAGAACTGAGTGCTGAAAGTAGGTAAAGGGATAGACATGATAACCTTTCAGTACCTGTAATGTAAGCCATAATAACCATAATGCTGAGAGGAGGGGGGGGGGGGGGGGGGGAGAGAGAGAGAGAGAGAGAGAGAGAGAGAGAGAGAGAGAGAAGAACTGGGCCTGCTGTAGAGCAGACTGGGGGTGGGGGTTGGCGGGAAGGAACTGGGAACATTGGTGGTTGGAAGTGTGCACTGGTGAAGGGATGGGTGTTGGTGAGTGTTGGAATGTTGTATGACAGAAACTCAATCATGAACTTTTTGTAACTGCAAATCTCACAGTGACTCAATTAAAAAAATTGTAACCATGAGTGTGATTATTTTTAACAGAAACTATGTTTCTATTTCCTGAAAAAATAGTATAAAATTATTATAGATTTTATGGAGAAACAGAGCAAGACTGAGAACACCATCATCTGCCTCAAACTAACCTTAACTTCTGAGGCTCTCACTGCATTTGTTCTCACTCTTCCTTGTTTGTCCAACTTGCACTTTCAGTCATTCTGAGTTCTTAACTGATGAGGACACTTGGATCCCTGTTGAGCCACATGTGAGACACCCTGTTTTGCACGCCAGTTCAACCGTTGAGACTTAATATAGTCAGGTAAAATGAATTCAGGGTGGAATTTTCTTGTCATTTTGAGTCAGTAGGAAGACAGTTCCATTTCTTTTTTAGTTTGTTTGTTTGCTTCTTTGTTTTCTTTTGTTTGGGGGCTCAGGGATCAGTCCTAGTCAGCTCAGTGGACCATATGGGTCATCTGGGATTGAACGCAGGTTAGTCATGCGTGAGGAAAATGCTCTGCCTATTGTACTATCATTCTGGCCCTAACATTTTCATTTCTCTTCTTAAAGCCTGGTTTGGTTTAGTTTCTCTTATTGTGTTATTTTTCCGGAAAAATGTCTCACTTGAGCACATATGAACTTACTGTGTTTCACATTTGGCTTTGTATCCTATGAGTCTGTGAGTAAGTGAGTGAGTGTGTGTTTTCTCTTTCATGACTTGTTAATGTTGCTGTTGGTTTCACTATATTAGGGTAAAAAAATAGCAAGAAAGCTCAATGGAATTTTTATGTTGGCAAAAATTTCTCTGGCACCTTCCACGTCTTCACTCATCTACAGCTATATCATATATCTACTCATATATCTACTCATTTCTCATCCTAACTGACTCATTCTGTCCAAACGTCAACCTCATTGCTAATGTATGGACTGACATATATAACATTCCCCTGAAAATTACTGCTGGCGTGTTTCAAGAACAAGAATAGAGAAGTGATAGGTTTTCCTTTTCAGTTTATTTTTCAGGAAATGTCCATTAACCTATATCTGGAGTTCCCTGCAATGCCAGTGTCAATAATTACACTTCCTGGAAAAGCTTTAGAACTGACTTTGAAGCTTGGGAAAAAAAATCATATGCCTGGGTCCTACCTCAGACTTACTGATGTGCGATAATAAGGGTAGTTTCAGGTCATCTGTATACTTTTCACATTTCAGAAGAGATTTCTTATTGATACTTGAAATTGGGAAGGACTAATAGAGCAATGGGGGTATATTTAGCCAGAGATGAGAGTTGTTTAGTATGTAGAGTGCTACAAGTCACTGAATTGCTCTTTTAATGAGATGTGGTACTTTAACTCTTTTTATTTACCAAAGATTTATTCCGTTAAATTTTATTGAGTACATAAAACCAGTCATGGAAGTAAACAACACACTAGGTACTCAATTTCTAGGCATGGAGAACAGACATGTACAGAAATAACACAAATGAATGGCTGTGCAGGTAAAGTGTTGAAGAAAATGTCCTTTTTGGCCAGAGATATTGTAACAGTTTCATGGAGAAGATATATTTTGATATATTTCAGAAAGAGGAAATGGAAAGAAGCCATCAGTGAGAGAGAACAACATGGGACACTGACAAATCTGGGAAAGTTCAGGATAGGCTCAAGACAAGAACTTCACAAGATAGATGTGGAAATAGATGGATAAGTAAAAGTAGAAGTAGATGGATAAGTAAGTCATAGTGGTTCATAAATTCCAATAAAGCTCCAATTTTTCATCATAAGTTCTTCACCCATAATCACTTAGATAAATTAAAACCCACAAATCTCTCTGACTCCTGAGGGTTTTTACAACTTTACTACCCTTGACAAATGCCATCTTCTGAATTTTAGCCACCAATTTGTATTGCTAATAAGCAGATATATCTGTGAGGGAAAGAAAAAAATAAATAAACAGGAATATCCCTGTAATGGCAGCGGTTTGAGGCTCTTCATATTCCTGAATCAACCAGATGCCATTGGGCTACATTGGCACATGATAGGGTCCAATGGAAATGTTACTGGCGCCCGCTTGAGCAAATAGATGAATAACGGGATTCAAGTGATCAAGTGATCAAGTGATCCTCTCCGCATCTCTACAAGTGTCTTTGCAGGAACCTAAAAGGAAATTGTCTCTGGAAAATTAGCATTTGTTAGGCCTGTGCCAGATATATACCTGGAGGTTTGCATTCGTGTGCATATCTTTGGGCCACGTGGGAAGGTGGGCCCTATCAGAACTTGTTCAAGTAAAGCCTTTTGGAACTGGGCTGAATTCTCAGTTTATCTGCTGGCCACCAATCCTTGAGGTAGAAGGGAATTCTTTCCTTGAAGTTTTCCAGGGACCCCAGCGGGTTCCTGACAATACTGCTCCCTGTATTCTAAGATAACCAACATCTTGGTCCTCACTTCATGCATTAAACCATTTTGAAATCATCTGCTACATTATCTGTTACTTTTCCTATCACAAAAAAATACTGAAGCACATTAGAGGAAAAACAGTCACGATATTAGAATAAATATAGATCCAACTCTAATTTTGTATTGAAATAATGCAAGTAAATCTCTGAGATTGACAGAGTCCACAATCTTGCCCTGTTTTCTTGATAGAATCATAATTTATACTCCTTGATAGGAAATACATGGTAGTTTCATGACCTTCACCTTATATAACAGCTACAAATCAGATTTTCTTCCTTGTGATGCTGGTGTGTTTTGTTGGATTGTTACAGAAGCAATGGAGAGTACTGCCCCCTTGCCATTACTCTCAATCTATGCTACTGGGAATATAGTTCTTGTCCTTTAACCCTTATGCTTTCAAACACACAACCCACCGTTCCCTTTGCTTGAAATCATGGAAGTCATGAACTGAAGGACACACACGGTCCAACATTCTCAATTTTCAAATAAGTAAAACTGGAAAACTGAGACCCAGAGAGCAAGCAACTGGTGTCTGTGATAAATAGGTATTTCCTAGAAGAAGAGTCCAGTTTCCTGGCAACGTGAGTCCCCATGGCAATGAAGGGAGTGATCTAGTCCCATTTGTCTATTCTTTTTTCATGCTTGTGCTTTTGGGATAATACCCAAGTTCTCATTGCTGAAGTCATTTCTGGGACTGTAAAGCTTTCTCCCTATGTCTTCTGCTAGGGTTTTTATAGTTTGAATGTCTCATATTTAAGCCAAGAATTCATTTTTAGTCCATTACTTTTTTTTGAAGCAAGAAAGTTTTTACTGATACCACTTTAACAATATGCTATACCACTTTAACAATATATCCTGGCCCCTGGAAATAGATTTTGATTGCATAGCCCCATGCATTTATTTTGTTTTGTTGCTACCCTGACGGCAGAGCCTGGCAAGCTACCCGTGTCGTATTTGATATGCCAAATACCAGTAACAATTATAAACCTCATTCCCATGACCTGATGGAATGGTTTGAGGCTCTTTATGTTCCTGGAGCAAGCAGGTACCCTTGGGCTCTACTAGCATGAGACAGGACATATGGAGATGTTACTGGAGCCCCTCGAGCCAATCGATGATGAGCGGGAAGACAGTGATACAGTGATACAGTGATTTAGAAAGATGGGAGAGGTGTGAAAATCCAGGCACCATACATGGTCCCTCAAGCATACCAAAGGTAGCGCCTGAGCACTGCTGCTGTGGCTCCAAGCACAAAACCAAATTAAAAAAAAAGACTTGCACTTGATCACTTCAAAACCAAAAAAAAAAAAAAAACTTGTGCAGTATTGACAAATGAAACTATACACCTTCTGATTCAAGAATATGGAGTTTTATAATATTCTCTGACCCAAGAATACTTCAATTTAAAATGTATCCAGCAATTATTTAATTGATAGTTTATAAATCTTTCACTTTTTCCCTTTTTCAGCTTTACTTATTTATTTATTGTTTGGGGGCTACATCCATCAGTGCTCAGGGATCACTTCTGGTGGTTCTTGGGGAAAAAACATGGGGTCCTGGAGGTTGGACTCAGGTTGTCTATGTGCAAGGAGAGTGGCTCGCCTGCTGTAATAGCTGTGTAGGCCCCTTCTCACATTCTTGATTAGGTTTGTTTTTTTATTTATTTATTTATTGCTTTTTGGGTCACAACCAGCGATGCTCAGGGGTTTCTTCTGGCTCTTCACTCAGGAATTACTTTTGGTGGTGCTCGGGGTACCATATGGGATGCCAGGAATTGAACCCGGGTCGGCGGCATGCAAGGCAAATGCTTTACCCACTGGACTATAGCTCTGGCCCCTAGGTTTATTTTATGTACTTTATCTTTTTTTGTGCTATTGTGTGAGTAATTACTTCCTATATTTTCCAAAAATTCAATTTTGGTACATATAAATACAACTGAGACTCTACATTGATTTTATATCCCACAACTTTTTTTGAGTGTTTATAAGTTTTCATATATTTTTTGTAGAATTTTTAGAGATTACTACATTCAAAAAGATCATGTCCTACGTAAAGATGATTTTTTTTTAGTATATTATTATACCACTGTGAGATATACAATTACAAAGATATACAATTAAAAAGTTCAGATTTGGGTTTTGGTTATACAGTATTCCAGCACCCATCCCTCCACCAGTGCCCATCTCCCACCACCAACTACCCGGTTCCCTCCCCCCCCCCAGCCCGCCTCCATGGCAGGTTCTTTATTTCTTTCCCTTAAGATGATTTTATTTTTTATTTAGATATTGTTGTTTCTCTTAATTGCCTAATGTATCTGTGCATGCAAGTATTATACTTACTAGAAGCAGCAAGAACAGACATTTTTGTCTTTGTCCATATCTCAAATGAAAAGCTTTCATGATTTCGTATGCTAACTATGGTTTTCCATGTATGGAGGCTTTATTCTAGTGAAGTAGTTTTCTTTTTATTCCTATTTGTTGAGTGTGCTTATTGTAAAAGGGTACTGAGTCTTATAAAATGTTTTGCTTCATCAAACAAAACATTTTGTTTAAATGTTTGTTTAAACATTTAGATTTCTTCTGTGCTTTTTATCCGTTACTTTTTGTGATTGATTACACTGATTTTTATACACATATATTTTAATCATTCTTGAATTCTAGAAGTGTATCACAGTTGATCATAACCTATAATACTTTTTAATGTATTATTAATGTCAGTTTGATAGTATTTTACAATATTCATTAGGTATATTGATTTGTAGTTTTCTTGTAGTTTTTTGGGGGGGATTGATATCAAGAGTGCAGATCTCATAAAATGAGCTCTAATTCCTCCTCTTGGATTCTTTAAAGTAGTTTTTAACTAATTTTTTCTCTAAATGTCTATATATAGAGCTACATTGAATGTGTATATATGGCATGGACCTCTTTAGATTTTTCTGGGTTGGAAACATTGAATTTTTTGTGTACATATAATCATTGATATCTCCAGTTTGGGAATTATGGGCTATCATTTTTTCACAAATTCTCTGTTCTTTCTCTCCTTTTCCTCCTTCTAGAATTCCCATAATGCATAGTTTGAATGTTCATCACATCACATAGGGTTCTTATAGTGCCATCACTTTTGTTCATTTCGATTTTCTCTTTTTGCACCTCTGCCTCAGTAATTTCACGTGATTTGTCCTCAAATCATTAATTCTTCTGTCTTTGCACTACTAGTAAACTTTTTAGTCAGTTACTATGTTTCTTAGCTCCAGGGTTTATTTGGTTCTTTTTTTTTATGGTTTCTAGATGTTTGTGTTCTCATTCTGTGGTAGCATTATATACCTGATTTCAATTAGTCGTCGCCCTTCACTGTTTGGCATAGTAAACACCGTTATGACAGATGTCTAGCATTGGCAGTCAGGGACCAGAGAGATAGCTCAAAGGCTAACTGCGTACTGTGCATGCAGAAGGCTCAAGTTCAATCTCTAGTACCACATGGCTCCACAAGTATCCTCAGGAGTGGCCCCTGAGCACAGAGTCAAACCCTGAGCACTTACAGGTGTGGTACAAAACCCAAAATAAATAAATTTCTTTTTAGAGAGCTCATAATATTTGTAATTTCTTTGACACCAGTTTCTGAAGTTTTATTTTATTTCTTTCTTTCCATGTTTCCTTATATATTTTGACAACTTGTAATTTTTTTAATTGAGACTTGGGCATTTGAAAAATAATGATCTCTTCCATACTTTTTTTGGGAGGGGGACACACCTGGCCATGCTCAGGGCTTGCTCCTGACTCTGCAATCAGGGATCATTCCTGGCAGGATCAAGGAATCATGGGAAGTCGAGGATCATACCCAAATCAGCCACATGCAAACACCCTACCCACTGTACAATCACTCTGGCTTCTCTTCCAAACTTCTTTTAACTGCTTAATGCATAGATATGCCTTCACAAACAACCCTTGCTAGAGATGCCGTCATCCCTTTTTATTATTTTTATTTTATTATACCACTGTGAGTTATACAATTACAAAGATATTCATGTTTGGGTTTCAGTCATACATTGTTCCAGCACCCATCCCATCCCTCTACCAGTGCACATTTCCCACCACCAGTGTCCCAAGATTCCCTACCTCCCCCACCTGCCTCCATGACAGGCATTTTCCCTCCCTCTCTCTCTCTCTCTCTCTCTCTCTCTCTCTCTCTCTCTCTCTCTCTCTCTTTCTCTCTCCCCCCCCCACTCTCTCTCTTTCTCTCCTTCTCTTACACATTGTGGCTTGCCCTACATACTTTCAGGGATTATCATGTAAATGCTCTGCCTCCATTCAATGCTCAGTTCTACGCCATTGTCTCTTTTCTGATGATATTTTTGTCTGTTCCTGTACATTTGCTTTAGTCCACCCCAAATCCCAATAATGCTACCCCTACTGTCGTCACAGGCCAATAACCTCTCACTTGCCCTGATATCTGGCGTGATTGTTCAGCTTCTAGCCAAATTACATGTCCTACCACTACTAGGCATGAGGGAAAAACTGTACCAATCCTTCAGACAGCACCTGGACTCACCAAAATGTTATGTGCTCAGTCCCCATTTCATTCTATCACTAGTGACAATATTGGCTATGGGAGGTTACCGCACCAGGTCTGATGGAGAGAGGAGCCCACAATGATGCAGAGAACAAGAATAAACTCCCTTATGCTGGCGTCCCTTCTTGACTTTCCATTTTGATCTGGTCAAGGTTTCTGAATTCATTGCCAGAATCCTCACAGAATACTCTGCTCTATAAATTGTCATTATTTAGGTGTCGCTGCAGGAGAACAAGGGCATAATGCTTCTTCTCAGACAGCTCTCAGGCATCCGCTAAATATGTGCTAATTTTATACTAAGAATAAGTTACTATATTTTGTACAAGAAGTCTTCTCAAAAGAGATACCACTAAACAGTATCTCTGTACCTTTGGTAAAGAATATCACTTTTGGCAAAGAGATACCACTTGAGTGGTAAAATAGATACATTAAATGAGTATCTCTGAACCTTTATGCCCTTTTGGTACTTAATTTTATCTTTCACATTTTAATATTTTGCTTATGGTTATCATTGATACATGTTGTCTATATTACTCTAGATTGTGTACTCTAGATTGTGTGCTCTAGATTATAAAATATTCTCATGCTATTGGGGTGATGTGCTTTAACTGAAAATTTAAGAATTGAAATTAATGAATGAAAGATGTTCAGAATAGAAAATTCAAGGAATGTCTTAGATTGTGGGGAAAGTGCTATCCTAGAGAGAAAGAGCATAAATGAAGGAATAGAAAAGCCAGTGGTCAAGAATGGTTAGCTCAGAGGGGTGCCAGATGAAGGTGATTAAAAAGCAAGAAAAATCTGGCAGACTCATAAAAAAAAGCAGAAAAAAAAAACATATTCTTAGTTTGTAACTAACAGAGGTCTGTGGGTCCAGGAATGCTCATAAATGTTCTCTACACTTTTATTTTGATTGACATAGAAATATGAGATTTGCATCTCTAAAATATCTTGAATGTCAAGTTTATAGCATGTAAATGGCTTGCTTTCTAAGTATCTCATGCAGGAAATGTTAGTCATTTCATGAAAAATGAAAGTATTAGACTTCCACGTATTCGCAGAAACAACTACATGCTGACCATCAGTCTGATTAATTGGAGTCCCGTTTCGGTCCTGCTTACTGGAGCTGAGTACTAGAACTCACTAAGAAATAACACGAGTGAGCAGAGAGGCAAGAAGACACCAAGAGTGACTGTTACTTAGAGCTCAGGATTTGCTTGAGAACTTGTGTCCCAGGATTCAGGGTGGTCAAGAGCACACACAGACATCTTAGCTGAAAACTGTTTTATGCTTCAATTTCTCAAGTGAGAGATGTAGAAACAATTGTTATTAAGCATCACTATGGCCAAGACACACACGTAAATCATATGCCAACTGAGGCACCTCTGATTTATAGTCATTTAAATCCTCATAAAATTATATGAAGAAAATTAACCTGCAGTCAATCCTTTAAGCATTTGACATAACTAACTACCCTTTTGTACCTCAGCAGCTGCTATTTCCTTAGTAGGTAGAAAGGGGAATGTGTGGTAGCACAGAGAGTGAGCATAGCGGTGGCGGTAGTAATTCTGATTTAACAATGGCACATGTTAACATCAATGGCACAGTTTAACACTAACCCGAAGAGAAACAGATCATCGATATCACACTGGCGCACTAGGCATGCCGAATCATAACAACCACATGAACGCTGACAACAAAGGCAGAGAACAAGAGGGCAGAGCTGTAGCATGAACCATATGACTTAATAACTCATAGCACTTCTATGCATCTTTATTCTTATTGTTTTAAATCTGGCTAACATTTGTCCTCTCTTATTATCACTGAAATGTTATCTATAGCTGCTATCACTCCAATATTTCCAAATGTTGTTTCTAAAGCAAGATATGAATACATCGGAGACTCTTTCACATCGAGCAGAGGAAAAGTTCAATGCTAGAGTCTCCATAATAAAGCCTACCCAGATATAATAAATGGGGCTGTCAGATTGATTCTCACTTGAGACACCAACTGTAGCTAATATTGCTCGATATGCAGATGTTTTCTGTCTCTTTCTCTTGAACCAAAAAAAAGGCATTTAAATGGAATAATGATAAATTGGTATTAATATGAAGAGTCCCTGCTACAGTGTGGCAAAGGGCAGCGCAGGTCAAGGGTTGGAGAGGAATGTGAATGATGGAGCCCTCACCTCTGTGCTGAAGGGTGTCAGGGAATTTATTAGCTGAGCTGTTCACTCTGTCTCAAGACCACACAACACTATTTAACAGGAGAAAATAAAGCTCTAACTATACTAAAGTATCTGTTGGGTAAAGTCAAGCTCTCTTGCAGTGCTTGGGGCACTCTTCTGGATTCACCAAGCTGGTGTTGAGAAATTCAGGGACTAAGTGAGGAATCAAAGTACCAGCACAATTCTGACAAAGGAGTAGGGGAAAGGGTAGAAAAGCAAATCCTGACAATACTTTATCCAAATGACAAAGCTAATGCTCTTCTGTTCTCAGCAACTTGGCTGTCCCTGGGCGGGTCTGTCTGTCTGCCTCCTGGAATTTCATTTCACAGTACCAGCAAATAGCCACCTTCACATTTGGTTCCACTTAAGTCTCCCTTGCCTCCCTCACTTTCTTCCCCCACTAACATGCAGGTATGAAACACTGGGGAGGAATTTAAAATCCTTCACTTAGCTTCTTTTCAAAAAAAGGAAACGAAAAACCAATGAAAAGGGCAAAGGGCAAAGGGTGTAATGGGGCATCTCCTAAATGATGAGCCATTTCTTCCTAGAGCACACTTGGGGAACTCTTAGTAAGCGTCTCTGGGTGGTAATCACATGCTCCCTGAAGTCCTGAGGACCTAGACTCTGTAAATCTGGAACAGAGTCTTTTATGCTTCCGGGGGTTTGCTTTGAACAAATAAGCTAACTCCAGGGGGAGTGAGGGGTTTGAATTCATGAGAAAGTATAATGCTAAAATACCCAGCCTACAAATAAATAAATTGAAAAGATGTTAAGCTTTCATTCACTCTTATATCCTTTTATTAACAAAAGTTGAAAACCACAAGATATCCAGAGACAGGAACCAAATGGTTATCCATTAGGACTCTAAATACTTATACACCCAATTCTCAGTTTTCCATAGAAACAAATGATGGATAATTAAGATAAGTGGATAATTCATGGTCTACATTACACCTAGTAGTTAGCTATA
Organism: Cryptotis parvus; assembly: GCA_021461705.1. Lineage (NCBI taxonomy): Eukaryota > Metazoa > Chordata > Mammalia > Eulipotyphla > Soricidae > Cryptotis > Cryptotis parvus. Next base: position 240 of record JAJIBD010009411.1, on the reverse strand, counting down.
TTTAGTATCACTGAATAACTGGTAGCTCCAAATTATATACAGTTCATTAAGGAATTCATCCACAAAGCAACTTTTCTCAAGGTTTATCTCCTTTATTTAATTCATTAATGTTACTACTAAAAATTATCAAATTTAAGTTTTGGTTCCAAAGGTTAGGCTGAAGTGGGAAAGTCACTTCCCTGAGTTGCTAGCAAACTTTCCCTGGGTAAGTTTCACCTGCAACAAATCTACTGGGTTTGT
>JAJIBD010009410.1:0-60963 GCA_021461705.1 Cryptotis parvus | reverse complement strand
GATAATAATTGAGCCAAGTTTTTCAAAGACTGGAGAGCCCAAGTAGCCTAAGACTGGGATTTGCCATCAACAGAAACTCAGACACATCGGGAGAGCTGCCATCTGGCTCTTGCTAGCTAAGCTGACCATGAGGCACCTAGGAGGGAAGATGGGTTTTGGTCCTGGCCCATCACTTCGGTAGGGCCTCTCTCTACCAGAGGAAACTCACTCACCATAATCAGCTGCCATTTTCAAGTTCCGACTCCACAGCTCATGAGAGCCCCCACCAAAGAGAGAAGCTGATTTCAAGTCTGCCTCACCAGAACCCCCCACATAACAGAGCAAGCTATTTTTTAAGCCCAGCTAGGTAGTTCTTAGAAGTAAAAATCACCAGACATTCGTGAAGATGGAGCTGGGGTCCCCTTTCCCCTCCTCTGGCCCATCCAGGAGGCCTGGTGAACCCACTCATGAACTGCCTCCAGGCTATTGGGCCATCATGCAGCGACTCAGACACATGGGGGAGAGCTGCCACCAGGCTCTCCCTGAATTGTGCTGCTGGTCTCAGCCACATAGTTTCCACATCAAACATCAAACTAGTGGAACCAGTCATGTTCTGGAAACTCAGAAAGTAAATTCAAGAGCAGAATTGGGCCAGATCTCCCATAACCAAGAATAGGGAGGAAAATGGATTCATCAATAGCATTGCCAGTATGTAGCTTAGTCAGTAACAATCAGTGCCAGCTGATGGAGCAGGCATGGGGATTGGGGTGGGTGGGAAATGAGGGTCTCTGGTGGTCGGAACACACTGGTGGTGGGAATGTGGTGTTGAAATAGGAAACTTTCTATCCACAGTATTATGAAAATCTTTTTTTACTTTGGAAATCACGGTGTTTCAATTAAAAGGGGGTGGGAAGACTGGATGTCAGCCACTCTTACTGACCTGCCTTTCCAGTCTCGGTGTGTTACACCTTGGTCCTGTTACAGTGGACTAGTTCACTTCCCCGTTCTCATGAACTCCTGTTAATGAGCCATGTGAATGGCTCCCCTTAGGTTTTGTGATGAAGTTGGCCTGAGTGTTTCCACAAAGCTGAGCTCGAAGGCAAACACTGGACATTCATAATCTCTTTGTCCACAAAGTAACTAAAATGCCTGCCTTAACCTTGACTCACATTTATCTCCTTTTAAGAGTATTTTTTCAATATAGATTATGATTTATTTTTAAACACAGGGCACGTCTTCAGTATCTTTGATGAGCAAAGATTGATCGTTTCCTTCTCTTGACTCAAATTGGCAATTTCTCTTATCTTCCGAGGAGCATGCAGCTACACGGAATGTTCGAAAATCCTATTACAAAGCAAAAAAATGCAACTTGCTGGATCTCATTTAAATACACCTTCACCTAATCACCCACAAGACATTAGTTTCCATTTCCACAAAGGAGATGCATATAATTAACTCCTGAAATCAGTTTTCATCACCTCCATCAAGATTCTCCCTCTCCCTCCCTCTTTCCCTCTCTTCCTCCCTCCATCTCTCTCTCTCTCTCTTTTTTTCCATCTATCTCTAAAGGCCAGTTGTCACCTTTAGTAGAATCTGGTTCATTTTCATATAGTTCCAGAAACCAGCCTAATACATAATTGGAAAGTCAGATGTCCATAGAGCAGGTTCCCTTCCTGTTCTATTACTGTTTCCAAAGCAGCAAATTTTGGAGCGTGGCCCTAAGAATGCCCTGTGGCTGGGAGCTGAGAATATTTATCCTGGCTGCATTAAACCAGAGCAGCGGGCCCTGCGTATGATTTTGTTACGAGTTGAAGTTCTTTCTATCATCCCTTGTGTTTCACTTCCCCTGTACATTGTAATCATTTCCTGTGTAAGCCCATGATTTCCCAAGTCTTTTTCTCAAGTTTCTCTTACAAGCCTAAATGGCAGTAGAGTGAGGCTGGTCAAGTCTAAATGAGCAGTGGGAGCAGAACTACCAGGAACTAAAACTACCCTGTCCAAATTTGGGGATGGAGCTCGGTTTTGCCATGGGTGATGTCTCAAGAAAATTCCAGACAAAACAGACCAAGGGGTCAAGAGGACCAATCCTCCAGATCAATAATAAATCACAACAGTGCCAGAGAGCTCCTTGAGAGGTTGCAGCTGTACTTTGCTTGCTGAAGACTCACATTTATACCTGCATGCTGAAGACTCGCGATTCTGTACCTGTCACTGCTTGACCTCCTGAACATCTTCAGATGTTGGTGATAGTATTCATCAACCCTAAGGTCCCCAGTTCTGCTCTGGCAGCCCAAAGTCATCCCCTGCACTGCAGGCCCAAACAACGGCATCCTTGGTGACCTTATACAGAGGCACTGGGCCCAGTTGGGCAAGAATATCCAGGAGGGACCTCAAACCTCTGGAACACCAGCTAGGATACCAAAAATTAATCATGCAGGGACCAGGCAAATAGCATATTTGGCAGGGCATTTGCATTACATGGAGCCAAGCTATGCTCAATCCCAGCATGCCATATAGTCCCCCGAGCACCACCAGGAATAATTCCTGAGTGTAGAGCCAGCAGTAACCCCTGAAAATTGCAGGGTATGGCCCCAAAAGCAAAAAAATATATATATAAAATAATAGTCAGGCAGTTGTAACAGAGATCACTCCTGGACTCACTGAGCATTCATAGGGGATAAATAGAGAAACGAGCTTGGACACAATCTGTGCTATTACATTGCTAACAGGAATACCTTGTTTTATTGTACAATACCTTAGTGTTCTATACAGATGATAAATTGTTTTAAAGAAAACTTCACCAGCCAAAATACTTGCTGAGATTTAACTGATGTAATAAATACAATATTATTAATATATATTCATCTTTTAAAAATAATGCTATGTCACTATTAGTACCCTGTAGTGGAAACATAGCTTTGATATGCCCTGGGGTTAAATCATTCCTTTGATTTTCCTCAGTGAAATACTTTATTGAGATAGCCTAGAAAATGCCTGCATCATTTATGAGATACTTTTACAGTTGCTGAGCGAGTTAATATTTTCAAAGTTCTTTTCATGCACTTACACGCACTCTTTTTTACACAGAAATAGGAAATGTAAAACTTTTTTTTTTTTTTTATTATACCACCGTGAGACATACAATTACAAAGGTGTTCACAATTGGTTGAAATCTAAAACTTTGTATGGTGACAAACTATAACTAGAAGTATAGTGATTACTTTGCAGTGTACACAAATACTGAACTATGCCCTCCTAATCCTGAGACTACTGTGATAATGTTAGTTTTACTCCAATATATTTATTTGTTTAATTTGGCAATTTTGTATGAACCAAAGTAAACATTTCCATGCTTGCTATTTGGACCCATAAACCTTCAGCTTGTAATTTATTGCTGAACACAAAGTCATATTCTTTACTTGACATAGTAACTCAGGAGGGACTTTCCTGATGGTTTAACTAAGTGTGGTCATCTCAGACCGGAACCATTTTCAATGATAGGACTCTTTATAGTAAATTAGAAGTGACCTCCTCTAATTGATTTAGGTGCCTCCCTCTTAATTTCTGGCTACTCGTTTCAGGTCTGATCTTGTCCACCACTATTCCATTAGCACTGAGCATTCATAGGGGATAAGTAGAGATGATTTGTAGAATTAAACTCTTCCATCATTGAACCCAGTTTTTTGAAACGCATGCTTGAAAGATGCTTTGGGACATAGCTTTAAAAGCTACTTGAAGCAATTGGTGTCATTTTTTACTTTTAAATTTTTACTAAAATGTAATCATAAAGTGAACTACTACCTGCAGAGACATGAAAAAATGTTAAAATATTGGGCTTCAAATATCTTCTTTTGTTCTTTGTATATTTTGTAATATACTACCAAGTAGAGCAGTTGAACATTGGGATAACCTCAATTTTTCCATGGATTCATCCATGGATTCAGAAGACAATTCTGTTTTTTTTGGGGGGGAGGGAATAGGGGACTGTTTTTGAGTTTTTTTGTTTTTTGGCTGGGGTATGTATACCCAGCAGTGCTCAAGGATCACTCGTGCAAGACTGGGGACAATATGGGTGCTAGAGTTCAGACCTGGCTTACCTCTATGCAAGGCAAATGCCCTACTCTCTGTAATATTGCTCCAGTTCCTAAGAAGATAATTATAAGAAAAGTAAGGTTATATTGGGGTTGGACCCATAGTACAGTGGGTAGGGCATTTGCCCTGCACCCAGCAACCTGAATTTGATCACAGGCAATCCATATGGTTCCCTTAGCCTGCCAAGAGTGATCCCTGAACACAGAACTGGGAGTAAGATCTGAGCACTGTGGGTTCAACCACACCCCCCAAAAAAAAATACTGGTTATAGAGCATTGAAAAGTACCATTAGAAGCAGTATAAAATAACTTGAGGAATGTGGCTAGAATAATACAACAGGCTAACTGAATGCTTTGCATGAAAAAGACCCAGGTTTCTTCCCCAGGATGACATGGCAGTACCCTGAGGACTGAGTTAGAGAAGCCCATGAGCACTGCTGGGTATGCCCAAAAAAAAAGCACAAAATAAATCACTGAGACAATTATTTGATAAAGATCAGCATTTGTTCAATGAACATTTATTAGATGCTTACTCTATACAGGGCCTAGTTGACCAGCTGTAGGACTATATGAAGGGGATATGTTTATAAATGTCAGTGGCAGTTTTCATTATAGTAATAATAATCATTTGTCACCTGTGTTCCATTGTTCATCGATTTGCTCGAGCAGGCACCAATAACGTCTCCATTCATTGGGAAAGAGGTCCACTATTGTTAATGATTTTGGCATATCGGATACACCTTGGTAGCTTGCCAAGCTCTGCCATGGCTCTGGGTTGATCCCAGGGGCCCAGTCTTTTCTATGTTAGACCATCCACTGTTGCAGGACACCAAAAAGCCTAAAAGCCTCTGCATCTGCCCTGGATTGCCTCCTGCAAATCACTTCGTAGATAAGGGGGTAGTTTAAATGTGGCAGTTTATCTGACCATGTATTCTGTACTGGCTGGTATAAATATTCTCTCATGCTACCACAATCATCGTGGGACTAGCTAAATCTTACCAGCATATTTGCCTGGCCACGTTGGATCTCTAAGTAATTAGACCAGAGAGAAATGTTGTTTGCCCTCCAAGCAAGCAAGCATGGCTCCCTGATAACTTAAAGGCAACTAAAATACAAAACTACCGTGAAGTAGACGAGACTCTTGTGAAGGCTTAGAGAAATATTTAACTGGCATTAGTATTAGTCTTTGGTACAGAGACATGCCATCTCAGAAACTCCTCTTCTACCCTATAAAGGCATTTCCAGGCAGATCTTGGCTCAAAACAAGCATATAATAGGGCCTAGGTGAGGTGCTGGGAGAAATTACCTAAGGGCATTTGACCCTTCCTGCTTCCCCATAATAGTGGGAGGTCTGAGTTGCTAGGGTATAAAAACAGCCTGCTTTTCTCCCCCCTCTCTCTCTCTCTCTCTCTCTCTCTCTTCTCTCTCTCTCTCTCTCTCTCTCTCTCTCTCTCTCTCTCTCTCTCTCTCTCTCTCTCTCTCTCTCTCTCTCTCTCTCTCTCTCTCTCTCTCTCTCTCTCTCTCTCTCTCTCTCTCTCTCTCTCTCTCTCTCTCTCTCTCTCTCTCTCTCTCTCTCTCTCTCTCTCTCTCTCTCTCTCTCTTTCTGGCTCTCTCTTTGTGAGCTCACACCCTTCTTGGGAGTCTTGTCTTTGTCTCCTCTTTACACGGCCTTTACACGTGGTGGCCGCCATCTTGGCCTACATGTGGCTGGGGTTCTAGCTGGGGAATCCTAAGCACCAGGTTTTTCCTATTGCTGATTTGTATGCCTGAACCTGTGATAAGTAAAGCCTTTTAAAACTGCATCAGATTCCTGAGTCTTCATTCATTCCCCTGCCGGCTTCGGAGGTAGAAGGGAACTCTCTTTCCAGCACTGTTGGGGACCCCAGCGGCGCCCCCAACAATCCACCATCCAGGGCCCATGGGACAGAGCCCTGGGAGTATAGACAAGCCTGTCTCCTGTCTGCCACCTGCCAACGCAGCTGGGTACTGCAGCCACACCTGCAACACCAATACTAATTAAGGCTATTTAAAAGTGATGTACTGGGGGCCAAATAATAATAATACTTATTATTATTATTATTATATATTATTATTACTCATTATCACTGCTTTATCCACTCACAATATATATTTACTCTGTGCCAGGAACTGTCCTAAGCATTTTATAAATATTTACTTGTTTGATCCTATAAATCAGCTTTCCCCATGGGCCAGCCATGTTCTCAAATGTAGAAAAAAAGTTGAAAGCCTCTGATCGAAGCAATCCTCTAAATCATGGTAGCAAGAAGTCTCTTGTACTCAATAGACACTTGCACTGAAGCTGAGGAAAGAGACACCAAATTAAGCGAAGTACCCAGAATCACATGACTAATAAGTAGCAGAGCCAGAAAGTAAACCATATCAAGTCTGAGTTTCAGCCACTGTAGCAACAAACTATTCCCACAGAACAAACAATCCCAGACACAGTGATTATTATTCCAGATACTATTTTTTGATTCATGTGGCAGTGGGCTAAGCAGTTCTGCTGCTCTGGATAATACCAGATCAGTAATACCAATTCATGTGCCTAGTCCCCTGAGATGTCTGTTCTGGAACCTCCTAGCCCTGTGTCTCGGCTCCCTTCCACAGAGTCTCTTATCTCTCGCCGTTGCTATGGTAGTGGTGGATAAAGAGGAAAGTGATAGAGAGTACAACAGGTGAAACTGCTGGGTTTGGTCTCCAGCACCCATAGGGTACCCCCGAACCTCCAGGAGTGACCCCCGAACACAGAGCTGGGTATGGCCCTAAACATAAACCAAAGAAAGTGAATCAGATGGTTAGATTCAGAGTGAGTGTAGGACAGCAATTCCGAAGGGCGTGGAGCTTAACAAGCTTACCAGAATGGCCGCAAACACAGTTCTATTGCAAAGAGGATTTAACGCCTTGTTGTTTTTCCCTCACTTTCCCAACTGTTTCAGATTTCATATTGCAGACTACTAATGAGACTATCTTTGAAAGCATTTGACTTCAAAGATCCTCTTGCTGATTTACGAAGGTAATAAAAGCATGAAGAGAAAAGTAGAAAAAATGAAATGATGTAATTTGTGATTTTAGGCCGAGCCTGGGGAAACTCCATCGGAGGTGCCGAGTGAAGCGAGACCAACTCCGGCAGAAAATGGCGTGAATCACACTGCTTCCCTGACTCCCAAACCTCCCCTCCCAGGCTCTCCACAGCCAGCCAGCTCCAGGTAAACACTTAGAAATGAACACAGTATGGCTGCACTATAACTCTAGCTCCTTAGTGGTACTGACAGGTACTGATATCATGATTTGCTCAGCTAAAATATTGCATCAGCAGAGAAACATGACAATTAGGGAAGAGCTTCAGCAATGCATGGTGAGGAATGAATGAATGAATGAGTGAATGAATGAATGAGCAGATGTCAGAAGGGATTTATAAGTGCTCAGCTGCCTCTGTTGATAACTTATGACCATGACCACACACACACACACACACACACACACACACACTTCGCATGTCATTATTCAGTAATAGATCGTGACCCATCTATAGTTCATGTCGGGAAGAGTACTTCAAGAGCTCATAAACATCTATGTTTTCCAAGCATGTTTATATCTACCTCACTAATGAGTCACTGCCAACAATATAGCTGACTTTTCTCCAGTTTACTTTGCAATAAATTTGAATGTTTTCTACTTGCTGAGCCCTGTGCTAAGTCCTTCACATGAAAGAACTGTTACTTCATTCTCATCCCAGACCTACGAAGATTATTTTGATTCCTGATACCATTGTAAAAACCATAATTTTATAATCTTGACATAACAAAGTACTCCCTAAAGGCCGCGAGTGCCAAGGAAGAAGAGAGCCAGGACATGCGCCATTTCTCTCTGATTCTAAAATTCTTGCCTCTGTGATTCTAGTATATGTATATTCATATTTCGCTTCTTAGAAATATACTTTGATTCCTGTACAACTGTGACTTGTAATCCAAAACTGCTTTAGGTAACTATCACAGATGCATACTTTCTCCCAGTAGGTAACTTCCTAGGAGAGTTTTCAGCTTGATGCTTGCTTTGCAGGAAACCGGACAAATGAAAACTCTTGACAACATTTTTGTTGAACCAAGGGGGAAAGAATTTCTTTCCCTGAGAGTATATCTTCATATCTCTGTCATTCCTGGTTATAGTAATGCCTATGACAATGAAAGTAAATTCTTTTGGGGGAGGGAAGGGGTGTTTCTCATAGGGAGAGTGAAACTTTAAAGTTATATTTAGTTTGTATCAGATGTGTGTGAACTAGAGTCTAGAATTTTAAGAACATTGTTGAGAGTCAATAAAAAAAGTTTTTTGATAATAAATAAGAAGTATGATTTTTAAATGAAAAATTTTTAATATCAATTACAAGCATTCTGAGTGCTCTTGGAATATACGTATCATGGACACAGTTAAGCAAATATAGTTTTGTGCTCTTGAGCATTGGAGATCTTTTGTTCTAAAACTTTCAATATTTTTGAAATGATTTGATGTGTAGAATCATCTTTAAATAGCACAAACTGTTTTGCAAATACAGTCTCCACTTCCCTTAATTTTGACATCTGTAAGAATCAAGGTGCAGTTTTCAGACCCGAAATTGACATTGGCATAATACTCAAGAACTAACTACAGCCCTTGTTTGAACCTGCTTTGTCTAAATACCCTTTCATTGTAACATGACCCTGTGTATGATTCCACATTGTATTTAATTCACAAGAGCTCTTAATGTCCTTTGGTAGATGTCAGTCACAGTCTATCCTGGGACTCCTGACATTTGAAGGATTTGAAGGATAGTGGTCATTTATTTGCAGAATGGCACTATTTTGGGCTGGGATACTGTTTACGCATAATTAGATTGTATTCATGCATTTTTGGCAAGAACATTACAAAATTTTGTGTCTTTCTCAATACACATATCTGGTTACTGAATGTTTATTATATGTCATTATTGATGATAGCAGACATCTGTGGTATGGTGGTGTGTCATCTTTTCCTGTGACAGTTACTTGGAAATAATTTATAGTTAATTGGAAATTCTGGGGAAGATACTCTGGTACTCTGCTAATATCCTATTTTGACTTCAATTATTGTCCTGTGATTGCAGCATTCACCAATGGTTGTTATCAGGGGCAATCAGTATTGTCTGCAGGTCTGTGTTGGAGGTTTCCTAAAGACAGTGTGCTATTTCTCATTTTGTCAGAAGGTGGCAGTGCCATTTCTTAAAATGATACTGAATTTGTTGACAGTTTTGATTCAGGGTGATGCCTCTAAATTGTGCACATCATTTCACATCTAATCAGGTTTGCCCGAATGTTACAAATGAAAATGTTTCTTATACTGTTTTTAAAGAATAATTTTCTCTAACAATTTGTCACTTCTCCATAAAGATATTCAAACTCACAAGCCAAATGTTCTTTGTAGAGGAGGAAATTAATCATTTTTTTCTATTAAAAGAGGCTAATTTTTTTTATGTTTTTCCTTCAGGTTCTGTAAAAGCACCTGCCAAAACAGAAGATCTTATTCAGAGTGTTTTTAACAGGTAAATACTATTCATTTCTCCATGAAATAAGCAGCAGGGTATTATATAACATAAGCATTCAGAGAAGGAAAGATTTCCATTCATCTAAAAAGACATCATTAATGTTTATTCTCTAAAATATCTATAGATAATACAGCTCTAGTCAAACCACACTGCAAACTGTAATCACAGACAAGTACTTCTAAATAACAGATAGGAACTTACTGCAGTAAAAATATAATCTCTTAAGATACTTATTTTTAAATTGAATAGATTCATACTGAAACTCGCACTAGGAACAGGAATGAATATTTTCTCAAAGGCCAATAAAAACTGTATTTTATAAATGTAGAGTATGATCCATTTTCAGGGAGCCATTGGGGTCCACAACAACACCAGGGAACGAAGTTCCCTTCTATCTCCGGCCGGAGGGAAATGGATGAAAACTCAGGAATCCAGCACAGTTTTAAAAGGCTTTACTCTCACAGGTTCTGGTATACAATCCAACAACAAGAAAAACCCCAGATTTAGGTTCCTAGCTGGGCCCTAGCCATGTGTAGGTTTAGAATTACATGCCAAGATGGCTGTTACCACGTGTTAAGACCCAACAGGGAAGAGAAAGGAGAGGACGAGAGCAGAGGGAGAAGTCAAAAAGGCAAAAAGACAAAAAGGCCAGAGATTTATACGTTTCAATTCAGACCACCCACACCAATGGGAAGCAGTTAGGATCGATTCCCTCAGGTAACTTCTCCCAGGATCTCACCTAGCCCTATTGAAATGTTAATATTGCCCAGCGGAGATATGCCTTGGAAGTGCCCCTGCATTGTAGAGTGGGGGAAGGGCATGCATCTGTACCAATGGATATTCTACAGCTAGGTACGTATTTCTCCAAGCCTTCACAAGGTTCTTCACTTCATAGTTGTTTGTATATTCACCTTTAGACTTATTAGAGAGCCATGCTTTCTTGCTTGGAGGCAAACAGCATTTCTCTCTGTCTAATTACTTAGAGATCCAACATGGCCATGTAAATATACTGGTAAGATCTGTCTAGTCCCACAATGATTGTGGTAGCATGAGAAAAAATATTTATACCAGCTAACATCGACTACATGGTAAGATACACTGCCACATCAAACTGTCCTCCTGCCCTTCATCTACAAAGTGGTCTGCAGGAGGCAACTGCAGGCAAGATGCAGAGGCTCTGGGCAACAGTGTACTGCACCATCCATTCATGTCAATAGGATACTCAAGAAAGAATACTCAGTGTTTGAGAACTAGAATACGGTTTGGAAAAATTCAAAGTTCAAAGACAAGCAAAACTAATACACTTAGTTTAGAAATACATATTTGGATTATATTTGGTTGGCAACCCTAAGTCTGTGTAGTAGGACTATTCTAATTTTGGTCTTGTGATGCTTATTAAAGTGTTGACTTTGTGACCATTTATAGACCTGTATATTTGCAGTTAACATACTTACAGGCATAAATAAAGTTTGAGGAATGTATTAAAAAGAAAGCCAATTCTAAGTGTACGTAGTGTAACCCACAATGTGTGGGAGAAGGAGGAGAGAGAGAGGGAGAGAGAGAGGAGATAAAGAACCTGCCATTTAGGCAGGGATGTGGAGGGGGGGAGGGAATTGGGGACATGGGTGGTGGTTGAGAGACACTGGTGGAGGGCGGGTGCTGGAACACTGTGTGACCAAAATCCCTAAGCGTGAACAACGTTGTAATTGTATATCTCACGGTGGTATAATAAAATGTTAAAAAAATAATAAAAAAAAAAGAAAGCCAAACATATTTTTAAAGATTCTGTTCCATGAAAAAAACACACAAAAAGTAGTGTAAATGAAGTCTGATTTCAATGTTATTTTAAGATAAGCAAGTCCAAATACCAAAAGCAATGGGGGTCAGTACCATAATCTTAGCAGTGATTATATCTGAATGACTTTTTTATTTTATTTTACTTTTTTTTTTTTTTTTTTTTTTGCTTTTTGGGTCATACCCAGCAATGCTCAGGTGTTACTCCTGGCTCTGCACTCAGGAATTACTCCCTGGTGGTGCTCGGGTACCATATGGGATGCCGGGATCAAACCTGGGCCGGCATGGGCCAGCCGCTTGCAAGGCAAACACCCTACCTGCTGGGCTATCGCCCGGCTCTGAATGACCTTTTTATAAGTGAAATTTGTTTCTTCCTATTAATAGACTTTGCCTTTCTGCTGAAAAGAATATTCAAAATATAAAACAGCATTTCAGACTTGAAAAGAAGTGCTCTGTAGAAAAAAAATTTATTCTGGGTTAAACGTTTTAAACCCTGTGTCCTGTAGCTGATGTTTTATACCCACCTATTTTAAGGAGAGGCATTGAATTCGTCACCAAAAATGCAGCAATTCCTTCAGATAATAAATCCTTAATATGATAAGTTATTATGTAACCATAATGAGTCAATGTGGGCCTAAGGGACATCCATAAATAAATGTACCTTATGCTCTTTGTGACATTTCACAAAAAGGAACCAAATATCCTGAGAATCCATGCATTGTTTTTGGAGGACTTATATTTCAATTGCTTAAAGACTTTAGCATTTGGAAATACAAATTGTTATTCGTATTTCAGTATTTATCCAGGAGATCTCATTTCCTATTCATTTCTATTATTCATGGCTTCTATGATTTCTGAATCTCCTGACACTTCTAAATATTGACTTATATTTGACTACTTTTTTTTTTCTCTCTAAAATCAGAAAGTTGAGGGGCCAGAACAATAGCACAGTGGGTAGGGCATTTGCCTTGCACGCTGCTGACCTGGTTTTGATCCACGACATCCCATATGGTCCCCCAAGCGCTGCCAGGAGTAATTCCTGAGCAAAGAGCAAGGAGTAACCCCTGAGCATCACCAGGTGTGACCAAAAAAAGCATTATAAATAAAAAATGAATGAATTAATGAATGAGTAAATGAATGAATAAAATCAGAAAGCTCAAACAAAGGATGGAAATGTGAATTCTTACTTCATCTAGGGCCAAATTAATGGTAACTCATTGAAGTTAAGACTCTATCAATTTTGGGGCTGGAGCGATAGCCCAGCGGGTAGGGCATTTGCCTTGCACCACGGTCTACCAGGGTTCCATCCCTGGCATCCTATATGGTCCCCTGAGCACCGCCAGGAGTTCCTGAGCAAAGAGCCAGGGAGGTAACCCCTGAGCATCACCAGGTGTCACCCAAAAAAAAAAAAAAAAAAAAAGACACTATCAATTTTTTTAAGCTTTTTTTTTTTTTTTTGCTTTTTGGGTCACACCCGCGATGCTCAGGGGTTTCTCCTGGCTCTGCACTCAGGAATTACTCCTGGCGGTGCTGGGGACCATATGGGATGCCGGGGATAGAACCTGGGCGGCACAGGCCGGCCGGCGTGCAAGGCAAACGCCTCTATCCGCTGGGCTGTCGCTCCGCCCCTAGACACTATCAATTTTAAGACACCCTGCTATTCATGGAATACTGAGAGAAAAAGTGATAAATTATGATACTCCATGAACAATGTTATATATCTTAATTTCAGAAATATCATAATAGTTTTAAATGCATAGTCTAGAATTGACAAAACATGCCAATAAAATAAAGAATACTTTAAGGCTAAGCTCTGTCACCTAAAATTTTTTCTCAGCACTAGATAAAATATCTTTGTGATGCATATGGGAATTACAGAAAGGGTCTTTCTCTCACTTAACTAGTTCATAGAGTACTGCTGTGACAAGCATAACCTCTTACATCATTGAAAATGGGATAGAGGCTCCTAGTGATGGTGCAGTTGAACCTGTGCAGTGGATTCTGCAGACATGTTTACAGAAATTATGTTAAATACTTTGCAAGAATACTTTAATCATCCTATTCACTGTATCACTGTCTTCCCGTTCATCATCGATTTGCTCGAGCGGGCACCAGTAACATCTCCATCCGTGTCATATTTGATATGCCAAATACCAGTAACAATTATAGACCTCATTCCCAATCATCCTATTACCCTCATAAAATACAAGCACTGTTACCTTTAAAGTGTATTCTGTTGTGGACCCTGGGCTCCTATACCTATCTGTAGTGTAGCTAACTCCTAGCTGCGATGACTGTTTACTCCTATGAGCATAGAGACAGCTTTCCCTTTTTCTTAAAAATTGTTTTTGGACAAAAAGGTAGTACATGGATTAAGGCACTTGTGTTGCATGCTGCAAGCTCCAGTTTGATCACTGGTACCACATAGGCTCACCGAAGCACCTTCAAAAGTAATCCTTGAGCAAGCCTGAGCATGACAACGTGTGACCCATCTTTTCCCACCCCCAAAAAGAAAGAAAATTACTTTTAAACAATAGGAAGCCCCGTCTTAGATACTATGTCAGCCTCTACCGAAGTTTTCAGATCTGCAGCACTAACTGCCTTAAAGTTAGGGGGACTCCATGGGGTACCCTTCAGAACTCCTCATGGCATCAGTCTGAACAGACATCACCCCGCAGCTACCTACAACCAAGTCCTTGTTCAGCTCCTTCCACTGCCCTTCCCACTACCCTTGTTCCCTCTCCTGAGAACCCCCGCCCACCCACCCCCCCATCCCCCAGTAAAGCACGTGCAACCAAATCCTCTCTTGGGGGTCTGCTTGTAAAGAATCAGAAGTTTTTAGAAAATAACAAGCGAAGAAATAGTATCCCAGAGAAATTTGACAGCATGCAGGTAGAATGAGCAAGCAATAGAGCCAAACTGACGCCCAAACATATCTGATGTCAGCGCTCGGCTCACTGGCTCCCGTTGGCTAGGACCCGTCCACTCTTGCTCCATAAGCGCAGTACTGCTCCTGGTTACTGCTCTGTTGCCAATCTAGCTCTGGTCACACCTTTAGCTCTTTTACTCATTTTTTGCAGAAGTGGAAGCTCAGACTATAGAAGAGCTAAAACAACAGAAATCGTTTGTGAAACTTCAAAAAAAAGCACTACAAAAGAAATGAAAGACCTGGTTAAGAGACATCATAAGAAAACCACTGACCTTATCAAAGAACACACTTCAAAAATATAATGAAATTCAGAATGACTACTTGAGAAGGCGAGCAGCTTTGGAAAAGACAGCGAAGAAGGATAGTAAGAAAAAGTAAGTTGCACATCTATTGTTTAGTTGTTTGTTTTGCAATATGAAGAGAGAATCATTTATATGGGGTTCGCTGTTGTGTACTATATTTTGCAAGTTGTGTACTGCTGTGTACTACACTTTTTGCAAGACAGAAAGCTACCTAACTTCGTCTTACCCTCTACACTTCATGGGATATTTTATATGTGGACTGAATTTATTTGACTGACTTCTGAGTTCTAAATTTAAGCCCAGGGGCTGGAGCGTTAGCACAGTGAGTAGGGCATTTGACTTGCATGCGCAGACCCAGGTTCCATTCCCGGCATACCATATGGATCCCTGAGCATAGCCAGGAGTAATTCCTGAGTGCAAAGCCAGGAGTAACCACTGAGCTTGCTAGGAGTGGCCCCAAAAAGCCCCAAAATAAATAATAAATAAACGAATAAATAACTTTCAGCTCAGTACCAACCAACAGACTTCCCTTACTGTACCCACCAACATAACAGGTAATGAAATGTTTTCCAGTACCTGGAACTTAGTTGAAGCAGCATTTCGTCTGGTAGAAAGGAGGAGTCTCAATTATCTTCATTGGCCCATGAGAAATTCACAAGCCCTGCACAGGCTACCTAGTGTTTTGACTAGGGGGCCCCTCAAGCCCCATGCACCCAGATCTTTATTAGTGGGGGAGCCTCTCACATTAGCTTGTCTATTATTTATTGACTCTCTGCTGTGTGCCTTGAGGCACAGCAAGTGCACAGGCCTTCAGGCAGCAACAAAGAGTTTGCAAAGTAGGTTAGAAATAGTGAACGAGGAGTAAAGAGAAACAAGATAGCTCAGAGAGGTACCTGGAGGGATTGGACCAATGAGTTCTCAATTGGCCTGTGTGAAATGCCCCAAACCCTGACTTCGCTGGGAACTGGGCTGTCCCTGGGGAATCTGACATTTTCAGAGAATAGAATAAATTAATTGATTTTGTTATTGCCGGTAGCCCCTGGCTTGAGACATGGGAATCAGACAAGCAGCTCCCAGTGGGCCCCGTCAGAGTCGGCACCCTCGCTTAGGATCTCACCCCCATGAGGCAGGTCAGCTCTAATTTTCTGGGGCTGTAGTCCCACTTCCTGAGTCACAAATCCTCTCATTGAAAATTGCAGCCCTGCTTCTAAGCTCAAGAGAACCAGCTGCCAAATGTTCAGATCTTGGCTTTCTGTTTGCTGACTCCTGTGTGGATGTCAGAGCAACACCTGCTCTCAGACACTGCTTGTGGGTCACTAGCCAGAGCTTAGCTCAGAACCTGATGAACGTGAGGTCTGCCTGAGCACAGTTTCCTCCTCTCTCTCTAAGTGAGGGGGCATTCCCTGCCCTATGACAGCGGCTCTTTACTGAATGACAGTGCACCCGGTATAGGTGCTGTAACGGTGATCTAGACTACCATACAAAGGACAGCAAACTAGAAGGATTAAAGTAATTGAGGTGGGGCCGGAGCGATAGCCCAGCGGGTAGGGCGTTTGCCTTGCACGCGGCCTGTGCCGGCCCGGTTCGATCCCCGGCGTCCCATATGGTCCCAGCGCGACCGCCAGGAGTGATTCCTGAGTGCAGAGCCAGGAGTAACCCCTGAGCATTGCCGGGTGTGACCCAAAGAAAAAAAAAATAAATAAATAAAGTAATTGAGGTTTCCTAGTAGCCTAGGAGTCTGAAATGTAAATGTCAGCAGGGTCTCACTCTCTAAGAAAAAAGAACGCAGGGTTTATGCTTTGCTTTTCCTTGCTTTTGGGGGATACTAAGAGTTTCCTAAAGACAAATCACTGCAGTATCTGCCTTCCTTGGCCCCTGCTCCACTCTTTGTATGGTATCTCTGTGTCCAAGTCTCTTCCTGTCTTCCTGGTTTTCTTTGTTGTTTTGGGCCACACCCATCAATGTCAACGGTTACTCCTGGCTCTACATTCAGGAATCACTCCTGGCAGTGCTCATGGGGCCATATGGGTTGCCTCAGATTATATCTCGGCCAGCCGCATGCAAGGCAAGTGCCCTAGCAGCTGTACTAACACTCCAACCCCCAAGTTTCTTTTTTATAAGAATACTAGTGATTTAGGCGGAGCAATAGCCCAGCAGGTAGGGCATTTGCCTTGCATGCGCGGCCTAGGCCGGCCCGGTTTAATCCCAGGCATCCCATATGGTCCCCTGAGCACCGCCAGGAGTAATTCCTGAGTGCAGAGCCAGGAGTAACTCCCTGAGTCGCCAGGTGTGACTCAAAAGAAAAAAAAAAAAAAAAAAAAAGAATACTATTTATTTATGTCCCACTTGTATCCACTCAGACCTCATCTAAATTATTTTTGTTTTCAAACACTCTAATTCCAAGTCACAGGTTGAGGGTCCATAAAGAACTTGGAGAGACATCATTCAATTCAGTAGATTTTCAATACAGGTGCTAAGCACCTGTATCAGAGTCTCTGGATTTTCTTCAGCATCATTATGAAGTAGGTACAGTCAACACCTCTTGGAGTTCTTCTGGCATAGTCCCTTGATCACTAGATGTCTCAGGGCCTGTGTGAAATGCCCCAAACCCTGGTTTCTCTGGGAAGTGGGCTGTTGCTGGGGAATCTGGCATTTTCAAAGAATACAATAGATTAATTGATTTTGTTATTGCCGGTAGCCCATGGCTTGAGACATGGGAATCAGACATCTTTGGGTGTCAACAATACTTCGACCTTGTCTTTGCTTTGGAACCTCAAGGACAGTGCTCCCACCGCTTATCCTAGTCATAGCAAGACTCTTCCTCCCTCTATCACCTGTTCATTGGCTTTTCTAATAAACTTTGTTATGTGACTACAAGTCTGGGACCTGTGTGGATGGCTTTGTTTTGGCCATGCTGCACATGAGTCTTTTGCATCCATTGCCCTAGAACAAGGAATTATCTTCATATTTCTGGGGTCCAGGTAATTGCAGGATAACTATAAACACCCACATTGGACAACTCAGATTCAAACTTCAGGGAGGCTGTTGGTCCAGACCAAGAGTGTTTAACACAGGAGCCGTCATCATAGTGGAGTTACTGAGTTATCTCAAAACACTCTAACTAGAACGTGGTCAGACTAGAATGTGCTTCACAATAGACCTGTCATGTCTTCTCAGAAGTGGCCCCTATAGTACCACAAAATTTAAGAATCTTACATCTGTCCCTTGGAGTATCGCTCTGCACACTGTAGAAGAAGGCTCCTGTGAAAAAACAATACCTAAATATATTTCCTCATCAGTTACATGAAGCCCTATAATCAGGGGTATCTAGCAAAAAGTGTAGCATATAAAACTCTCATCTTCAAAACTGAATAAATAGAAAATGCGAGTAAAATGCAGTAACTTTTAGAGTTTTTGGTTGTTTGTTTGTTTTTTTTTTTGGGTCATACCTGGTGATGCTCAAGAGTTAGTCTTGGCTCTGCAATCAGGAATTCGTCCTGGAGATGCTCAGGGGACTATATGGGATGCCAGAGATTGAACATAGATTTGCTGTGTGCTATTGCTCCGGCCCCCCTGTTTGTTTATTTTTTAACTCCCTTAGTGCACAAAAAGTCTTATCTTCCTCAAGCTTTATTTCACCAATAATTAAAGCTGCTTGTGATTTTTAATTTTAGTTATGTAATAAGCACTAACAAAGCATTTTGTGGTGTATATTCTGAATTTACAAGCATTGATACATTCTGTTTTTATTTTTATTTATTTATTCATTTATTTGTTTGTTTGTTTGTTTGCTTTGCTTTTTTTGTGTCACACCCAGCGAAGCTCAGTGGTTACTCTTGGTTCTGATTAGGAATTACTCCTTGCAGTGCTCAGGGGACTATATGAGATGCCGGGGATTGACTCCAGGTCAGCTGCATGCACGGCAAACGCCTTCCCCTCTGTACTATTGCTCTGGCCCAGACACATTCTATTTTTAAAATAAAATATTTTAGTAGTACTGAAAGTATATATTTTGATAGATTTATAATTTGTAAAAATATCTTGTAGTTTTGTTTCCATGAAACAGAATACTTTCTAGTATTCTGTTTAATACCAGAAAGAAGTATCATGTTTCAGACGCTTGAACACTGCCATAGTAATACCAAAAGAGGACTAAGTGAACAATACTGTCGTAGAGGGAAAAAAAGCCTTCACATCATGTTAAATCATCACCCTGTGATTTACTATAACTACAGGGCCATACTCAATGTCAGGTATTTCTCCTATGTTAGCTATGAAATGAACAAATTATGATCAAATATAAACCAAAAATATCCTCAGCTCTAGTAAATTACATGTGGAGCAAACTGAAAATTATCCAAAACTACTTTAGAAACAGAATAATCAACTTTCTCATTTAACAGTTCCTGGGGAGTATGGCCTAATAATTAGCACTGAGAAATAAAATTTAATTCCCTAACTGATATTTTTGTAATTCCCTGAAAACAATGTGAGTACATAAATTACCTGCCAGTGAATTAGGAATCGGACAATTTGTATTTTGTTTTTCCTTTTGCTTTCTCTAATCAGTTCTCGAATTTTGATGCCAGATTATAGAGATAAGATACCTTGGTTCATTATCTGTAATATGATATTTATTTAATATGTACATGACTTGAAAGTACAGTAAACACCTACCTCTGAGGTTTTTTTTTTATTTATTTATTTATTTATTTTTTTTGCTTTTTGGGTCACACCCAGCGTGCGCTTCTTGGCTCTTCACTCAGGAATTACTCCTGGCGGTGCTCGGGGACCATACGGGATGCTAGGGGATCGAACCCGGGCCAGCACAGGCCTGCCGCAGTACAAGGCAAACCCGCTGGGCTATCGCTCTGGCCCCTCTCTGAGGTTTTTAAAGGAAACAAAATTATTTTTTTCTTGGCGCTCTAGCAGCTTTCTTAGTCATCTTCGTGAATGCTTGGCAGGTTTCACTGAGGTAGCTGAGATGTTTAGTCGTTAGCATCTGCCACACCTACACAAGCAGTTCAGACAAAACTATGTCTGCATCTCTTCACAAATTTATTTTTTTATGATGGTTTGCGTGTCGCTATTTGTTTTCTGATTTATTTTATTTGTATTTGTTTGGGAGCTACACTTGGCGGTGGTCAGGGTTTACTCCTGTTTCGTGACCAGGGATCACTCCTGGTGGGGCTCGGGGACCGGCTGGTGGGGCTGGAGATTGAGCCTGGCTCAGGTGTGTACAAGGCAAGCACCTTACCCACTGTACCACCCCTTTGGCCTGCTATTCATTGTTTTATTTGTTTGCAGGTCATATTCTGTAAGCTTCCAGTATTGAGATAATTTGTAAAAAATAAAGTCCTACAAAATTGAAGACAACACAGTGAGACTGCCAGTCATTCTAAGCATTCTGGTTAATAGTAGGCACTAGCCCCATAGAGGTAATGAGATAATGAGCCCTCACCGAGTGTTTCATCAGCATTGAAAAGTGCTGTAAATATCAAATACATGCCACATTTGCTCAAGTTCATTTTTAAAAGTAAAGGCTCTATAGAGTAGTCACTATCACTATCACTATCTTCCCGTTAATCATCTATTTGCTAGAGCGGGCACCAGTAATATCTCCATATGCCCTGTTTCATACCAGTAGAACCCAAAGGCATCCACTTGCTCCAGGAACATAAAGAGAGCCTCAAACAATTATATTAGGTCATGGGAATGACCAAATATAAATGTTACTGGTAATTGGCATATCAAATATGACACGAGCAGCTTGCCAGGCTTGCCGTCGGGTGGCATACTGTTGTAGTCACCTATAAAATGAAACAGCTGGGCTGTGATAGTCTATAGAGTAGTATGTATGTTTTTGTTTTGTTTTTTTTGTTTTGTTTTGCTTTTTTGGGTCACACCCAGCAATGCTCAGGGTTTATTCCTGGCTCTGCACTCAGGAATTATTCCTGGCGGTGCTGGGGGACCATATGGGATGCCAAGGATCGAACCCGGGTCGGCTGCGTGCAAGGCAAATGCCCTACCCGCTGGGCTCCAGCCCCAAGAGTAGTATGTATTTTTATCAGGGCTTCTATTGATTTACCATTAGATATATGTGGAAATGAAATACTTCGTGACGGGCTTCAAAGTGAATTATTAAGATTTATTTCATTTTTTAACTATTTAAGGTAACTTATAAAAAATTTAAAGCAGATATGTAGGAAAGTATCAAATATGTGTTTCAAATAATATTTCTATTGGACAGCATCAATCATTTATTGTAATTCCTGTGTCCTAGAACACTGAATTCACCTGTTTCTGAGAAAAGGGAGTATGGCTCAGATAACTCCCCTTATCTGATTTAGTCATGCTTGCTTGTTTTTCCAAGAGAAACAAATATGTTCTTGGTATTAAATTATAAGAGAATGCATCCCCTGATACTTATACAGACATTAGACCTTGTTTTTAGGAACATGCAGAAACATAGTTCCCTTGATTCTATTTTTTGTGCTTTCCCTCAACAAATAAAATTAAAATTCCAAAGCCCTGAAACATATGCCAGAAGAAACCTTTGGAGATGACCCTGGCTAGTTCTGGGTTGTGAAAGTCAGATATAGAG
The DNA here is from genome assembly GCA_021461705.1 of Cryptotis parvus. Lineage (NCBI taxonomy): Eukaryota > Metazoa > Chordata > Mammalia > Eulipotyphla > Soricidae > Cryptotis > Cryptotis parvus. The sequence continues at coordinate 39,689 of JAJIBD010009410.1, read as the reverse complement.
AGTGTCGGTGCTCCTTGAGTGACTCAAATACACTCTCCTGGTACCTCTGCCTAGCTTTGTGGTTGATTAAAGAAACAGCCTTTGTGTCCTGACCGTGCTGGTGTCCTGCTACAAGAGCCAGTAAATGCATCTTATACTCATGCTGAGATGGAGACCACTAGCTTCCACTGCTCTACTACGATGTTGATAAATAACTGGTCTTCATTCCAGATGGAAGTTCCTCACAGTGCTGCCATGCAACTCTGGTGTATGAGAATTGGCCTTGCAGAGTAGATTATTCTCATTTGGTGCTGCACACAATACAAAAAAAAAAAAAATTAATGGAATTTTGCTTTCCTTGTTTGAATCTTGATTCCAGCTTTAACTGCCTCTTCATGTGGTGCCATGGACACTGTCCTCATTCAAAAGCAAAGCAGCAGAAATAGTGCCAGCAGATTCTAAGAGATTCCTACCTTTTCCACTTGACTGCAGATGAGAAACATGGAGGCGAAATTTGAATTAATATTATAGGTGGTTTGCTCTTTTTTTCTGCAGATAAATGGAAGATTAGACCTTTTCTTGCTCTACTCCTTACCTTACTTCCAATTTTTCAGACTCTATAATGTTTTAAATATGATCAAATATATTTGAAATCTCGTTTGAATTATAACAAATATCCAGGATGCATTCCAGGATGCAACATCCTGCCTGCTACTCCCTCCTAGTGCTGAGAAGTAGCACCAGAATCCAGCCGCACCGAGCCATAATCCCAGGGGACAGACACCTTTACCAGCCGGCCTTTCACATTCAGTGCAGTCCTGGATAATTTCCTGAGCCAGTCAACACTCTCTCATGCACCGTAGGCTTTGTGTTTGATGCTTTTGACTAACCGTAGGCTAATTAATATAAGTGTTCTGAGAAGATTGAAGCAGGTTAGCTTACACTCCTGATGTTTGGTAGGTTATGTGTATTAAACACGCCTCCAACTTACGATTGCTTTTAACTTACAGTGGACTTATAGGGACTCCCCTCCTCCCCCGCCAGGGAAAGAAGAGGAAACATATCTCTACTATCAAAAACATCAAGAAAAAGAGCTGCTTGCATGGGCAGCTGCAAGGCTCTCTGTTTCCAGTTTCCAATAGCCCAGATGCAAAATATAGTATTCTGTCTATTGTCCTGTTTGCACTCAACCAACATTAAGTTCACTGAAGCTCTTACAGGAGAAAAAATATCTAAAAAATTATATCATGCATGCCACATTTAAAACTAAATACACAAAAGCTTTAAACAAAACTTTATTAGGGTCCAGAGAGATAGTTTAGTGTGTATTACATTCATTATATGTGACTGCCCCAGGTTTGATCCCTGGAACCATTATGGCCCTCTCAGCATTAAATAGGAGTGATTGCTGAGCACGAAGATAGAGACAGCTCATGAGGAACACTAGTTGTAGCCCCAAAATAAACAGAATTCTGTATTATATATTATATATGGTTCTCCCCAAACAAGGACTATTTTTATTTTTTTGGTGACCACCAGCTTTCCTTTTTCTTTCTCGACCTCTCTCTGGAGCAATGCAGGGCTGTCGGTCCATTTTCCATGTTAGAGACTCTGCCATGGCAGCGACCTTTCCCTTAAGTGGGTTGTCAGGAGTTTCTTCCCAAACGCAGCACTCTCTCGGACAGAAGCTTCGGCAAACAAGCTTCCATCCACCTTGCTGTGACCTGCATGTTTTATGAATCAAGCTCTGTGTCTCTGCAGATCAGAACCCAGCAGTCCTGACCATGCTTCGTCAACAATTGAGCAAGATCTTGCTGCTCTGGATGCTGAAATGACCCAAAAGTTAATAGATTTGAAGGACAAGCAACAGCAGCAACTGCTTAATCTTCGGCAAGAACAATATTACAGTGAAAAATATCAGAAGCGAGAACACATTAAGCTGGTAAGACCCAAAAACATGATTTACGTTTGCAGAGTTTGAACCCTTTTGTAGTAAAAAACAAAATATGATGTTGGATAACTTAAAAGGGAGACAGAGGCAGCTCGGGCTGGTACTTTTCTTGAAAGTGTTACTGTGAAGAAAGGTTATAAAGAGATGTAAAATGGGGGCCGGAGCCAGAGCACAGCGGGTAGGGGCGTTTGCCTTGCACACAGCTGACCCGGGTTCGATCCCCGGCATCCCATATGGTCTCCCAAGCACTGGCAGGAGTAATTCCTGAGTGCAGAGCTAAGACTAGTCCACATCATTGCTGGGTGTGACCCAAAAAGCAAAAAAATGGGGGTGTGGGCGTAGCGATAGTACAATGGGTAGGGCGTTTTTCTTGCATGCAATCGACCTGGATTCTATCCCAATTATCCCATATGGTCCCCTGAGCACCAGCAGGAATAATTTCTGAGCAAAGATCCAGAAGTAACCCCTGAGCATCACTGGGTGTGACCCCCCTCAAAAAAAAGAGATGTAAAATGAATTGTTCCAGATCTCTATTTTGATGACTTTCAGATTGCTAAACTTAAAGCTGAAAGAAAACTCCATACTCATGATTTTGAAAAACAAAAATCATTATTTTTGAGAATGAAGAGTTGAATAGGTCACATATTCTCCACCATCTTACTTTTATAAGACCCACAATTCCAGCTTCTTTTAAAATACTTTATTCTTTAATAGTTTTACTTTAATGATAGCTTGGGTCACATGTTTACAATTGTATGACCATGTATGATTTTGTTCTACACAGTTATCTCACCTCCGTCAACAAAGTGACCAATATCCTTTATTGCTGTTACTTCCTACCCACCTCAGATCTCTCCACCTCCAAATTCCCCACTCCTTATTTTTTACTGCCAATTAATTCTGTAATACAGGGCCAAGATTTTTGCCATCACTTGATACTTCCCAAATCCCTTGTTTTGTTTCTCTTTGTACTACACAGGCCATGCAGTATTTGTTACCCAGCTTCTTTACCAAGCACACTCTGTGTTCCCTTGCTTTTATTCTCATAGCTTGTTTTTTGCATTAAAACCATTTTTGAATTGAATTTTGGAATTGCTGAGTAATTAGAAACACCTATTTTTTTTAAGTAGAACAGGCTGCAAATAAATTTTCACCTTTTATATCCCAGGGATTTGCAAGAAATAAATAAAAATACATGCAGATAATTAGTTCACATTTTTAAAAGTCAAAGTCTGAATGGCCAATGTAGAATTTTTTCCACCCGGTTCCTGAGGCTGCCTCTGACAGAAAATGCCGTCATTCTGTTAATATCAGCCTTGGCCTCCAGGATGCCTTCTCCTGACTTTTGGCATTCATTCCATTGGTGTTTCTGCCTAGACATAGCATAGGCTCATAACAAATGGTGACAGGTTAAATGAGTCAATAGTGATGCAACCTTGAGAATAAGTTTATGCTAAAAACAAACAAATAGGTAAACTTAATAGAAGTTAAATTTGTATAGCAATGGAAAATGGGTTCTAAAAGGTGTTTTTTTTTTTTTTTTTTTTTTGCTGAGGAGACTATCCACGTGCAATTTTTGCTTGTATGTTGGCAATCTGTGGTTGGTTCTGGAAAAACTATATAGTGAATGACTGTGTTATACTGTTTTCTTCTTTGGTTTCCTAATGACAAAAGTATAAATACATGGTCAAGATCACATGAGAGCTTATAAAAATCAGATTCTACTGAGTCAGTTATTCTCAGTTGAAACACGTCAGAATCACCTGGAGAGCTAATTAAAACAAGAAAACTTGGGCCCTCTCCCAAATTTATAATTTGGGTCTCTGAGAGGGCTGGAGATGCTGAGGTTTCTGATCCAAGAGACACATTGCTCAGTTCTTAAATTTGATGTGCAGTGATTTATTTTTACAAACTCCACCTGATTTTAGGGGCCTATCTAGCTTGTGAACTGCTGAAATGAACTTTGACAGGGGGCACAGGAAGGGTTGTGCATCCAGCAGTGCTCATGGGCTACTCCTGGCTCTGTACATGCCCAGCAATGCTTAGGGAACCATGTGATGCTGAAGATTGAGCTTGAGATCAGCCACATGCAAGGCAAGTGCCTAAAACTCAGTGCTAACTGTGTAAGAATCAGGCAGCACATGACTAGTTAGGCAGGGGATAGTTTAGGGCAAGTAGGAAACTACTTCACAGAATTAAAGTAAAAAAAATTATGTGTTTTGTGCCATACTTAGCAATATTCAGGGTTTATTACTGGGTCTGTGCTTAGAAATCACTACTCGAGGTGCTAGAGGACCATACATAGTTCCAGGAATCAAAACTAAGCCAGATGCCAGCAAGGCAAGGGCTCTCCCCTCTGTGCATCTCTCCAGCCCTCAAAGTAAATTTTAAAGAAAGAGAAGGTTTGGGGACCTGTCTACAGCCAGTACTATCTGATTTTCCCTGGGAGTCCAGAAAATAACACTGGACTAAGCATAGCACTTGGTGTGGAAACAGACAGTAGGAACTCCACACGGAGGAATGATCTCATCTAATCCCATGCCAACACCCTCATGGTACCTCATGGCACTTGTCAGCCCATCTTCAGATTCAAAAAAAACTTACAGAGAAATTTCACAACCATCAGAATGGGCGCTCTTGGTTCTTTAACTGGAGAATTCCTGCTCTATAACTATTGTGAAAATGCCTTCATTAGTTCAGATCTCAGGTCCTGGTTCTCAGAATAACATCACATAGATCCACAAACACCACACATAATCAGGTCCTTATTTCACTGGCAATGATGCTCTGCCCTTTTCTTCAGCAACTTTAGCTAGCATCTCATCAGTAAACACATTCAAAATTCCAGTTTTAATACTGAGCTTTCCAGCCCTGTGGATTTGACTTCAGGTAGAGACTCAATATCTTTAAACATTTCGTTGTAAAGAAGGCTAGGTATCTTGACTTTAGAAATAACCAGCAGTTAAATTTAGGACAGTTTGGGAGTATCTATAACTGATGCTACATAAACGCAGCTGGTGTGTCTCTGTTACCTTTTATTAATGCAATTTGTAATAACCAAAAAATTATTCTGCCAGGAAATCTTTTGATGAAAAGGTCCCCCAAAGAATTTTCTGTCTTTGGTTATGATTCTGAATTATGAGCGCACCCTCAGGCTCAATTAGACAAATGGAAGTGTAATTAAAAAGCAGGTAGGCCCAGGTAAAAGAGCGTGTATTTGGACACAAAAGAACATTAAGCAGGAGACATTTCATCTCCAGAGTTGCTTTGGGAATTACAAACAGCTTTGTTTGGGTTAAGAACTATGCATTTCACGTGCCAACACCCAGAATCCAAGGACCCAGAAGAGATCAAGGAACCGTGGCACTAATGATCTCTTTCTCAATTTTTCATTTAAAACTAGTTGTGGTGGGGGCTGGAGCAATAGCCCAGCAGGTAGGGCGTTTGCCTTGCACGCAGCCGGCCCATGCCAGCCCGGTTTGATCCCCAGCATCCCATATGGTCCTCCAAGCACCGCCAGGAGTAATTCCTCAGTGCAGAGCCAGGAGAAACCCCTGAGCATTGTGACCCAAAAAAGCAAAAATAAATAAATAAATAAATAAATAAATAAATAAATAAATAAATAAATAAATAAAATAAGACTTAGTATTTGCAAAACATTCTGGAAGTGTAACAAATAATTTTAATATGATAGGAGAAATGAATGATAATGAGACCAGAAATGTTAAATATGCAAATGTTGATGTGGGGAAAATATTTCTAGTTCTAGTAACTGACAAGTACTACATTTCATAAGCTTTGTAGCTTCAAAGAATCTTTTATACCAGTCTAAAATCCTTCATTCTTTTACTATTCTACTTTCTTCTTCAAATTATATGGTGATTGGCTTATAACACAGTATATGGTTTAGGAATACAGGTTCATAGTATGTGAATATATGTTACCATGCCATGTTCACTACAAAAGGCACCTTATATCAGGCTCTGAGACTCTCCTTCTCTTTGTTTTGTTTTTTTTTTTTTTTGCTTTTTTGGGTCACATCCGGCAATGCTCAGGGGTTTCTCCTGGCTCTGCACTCAGGAATCACTTCTGGCGGTGCTCAGGGGACCATATGGGACGCGGGGATCGAACCCGGCCGGCACAGGCCGCCACGCAAGGCAAACGCCCTACCCTCTGGGCTATCGCTCCAGGCCCCGACTCTCCTTCTCTTTACTTCAACCCCTCACTGCCCCATTTAGTGTAGCAGGGTTGTTAGATGTAAGCAACTCAGCCTCCTCAGACCTGCTAATTTACGACATCATATTCATACAAGAACCAAATGACTTTCTCCACGTTCAAAGGGATTCGATATTCAAACTTCTCTCTGTTCAAAATGAGTTTGAGCTTGACCTAAAGTTCCTTTCACTTACCATGAGAAATCCAGGATGTTTTGCACTATTGAAGATCAGATGTGATGAAAGCTATTCATGACGATTGTGAATATCTATTATTGACAAGGGATCATATCCCATGATTTCCTCTCGAAATTAAAAGTGGAAATTCATAGGGGAAGGAAAAGTTATTTTCAGATGGAGGTGAAGAGAAACCAAGCTGGAACTCCTTGATACCACTCAAGGAGTTTTTGTGCTCCCTGAAATTTCTTCATGTACATCCTAAAGGGATTATAGACCTAGGGGAAAGAACCCCTATTCCAGGAAGAACTGTACGGTTGGGGAATCTTCTCTGTTCACTCGGTATCTGTCAGCCGTGTGGGTAGACACTGAGTTTTGTTTATGCCATTGCAGTTAGGTTTTAATTTTAAATTGCCTTTGCTAGGTAATATTGTGAAACCCCTGAGGTTTCTTAATAACTCTCGATAATCAGTTCAGATAGTATATTCGAGATTAAATGCCCAGGCCTGTGACAGGGGATTTTGGACTGGGATTTTGTGACAGGGGATTTTGGACTAAGGGTTCCTTCTCTGAGACTGTCTCTGGCCTCATCCCCAGTTCTACAGTTGATGGGTAATGTCCAATACCCAATGGGTATGTCCAATACCCATTTCTTCACCAGTGTACATTTCCAACCACCCATGTTCTAGTTTTCTCCCACCACCCTCCCCCAACCACCTCCACAACCCCGCAACCTGCCTCGGTAGCAGGCACTTCTCTCTCTCTCTCTCTCTCTCTCTCTTCTCTCTCTTTCTTTCTCTCTCTCTCTCTCTCATCTATCTATCTCTATCTCTTCTTCTTTCCTTCTGAGCATCATGGTTTTTTTAGTGTAAGTTCTGAGACCTTATCATGTATATCCCTTTACTAACTTTCAGTACAGTTTCTGTCCTGAGTAATTATTTTTCTGCCATTTTATCTTCTCTCTTCTTCCTCCTTTTCAGTGGCTTCAAGGAAAAAGGCTTATCGTTATGGACACTGTTTTCTTTATCCTCTGCAGGGCCTTCTTTTTACTTTGTGTTCTATCTTTTTCTCCCCTTTCTCATATTTTTAGTCTTGCACTAGTCCTATCTTACTGGCTCTTTTTTACTTATATAACCTCCTGAGTGCCCTACCAGCCATCATTTGTGGGTCCCAAACTAATGCCTGTATCCATCAACCTGATTTACCCAATTCACTGCCAGTGCCAAGGGAGTCTTCAACAATCTGCTCCTTCATACCAAGAGCTCTAGGTTAGTGCTGCTCAGGTAGAAATGGAAAGGTCTATCAGGATGTAATATTAATGAATGAGAGTTAAGAATCAAATGCTCTGAGCTGAAGAGATAGTACAGTGGGGAAGGCACTGCCTTTCCATCCCAAGTACTACAGTTGATTTACAGAGCCTTGCCATGAGGGATCCCTGAGCACAGAGCCAGGAGTCATAGTGAGCACTGTTTCTGTGGACCCAAATAAATAAAGGGATCAATTGCTTTCCTCTTTGTTAACTGTTCCCTTGAGGAGTAACTACCTGATCATTCTAAGCTTCATTTTTCTCATGTATTCAATGGAAATAACCTTCATCTCAGTGAACAAAAAGAAATAATGATATATGTGCACAAGTGGTTTTAGTGAAACACGTTTTTTAATTTATCATAATAATAAACATACCTGGGGGTGTGTATTGTGTGTATATATATTGAAGGTGCATTATAGTTTTTGACATCCTATTACAGCCAGTGGGAGCTCATCAGTTTGAGGTCAGTAGGCCACCACAGGTGGCTTATTGAGGCTGGTAGGAGACAAAGATGTCACTTTCTCCCAATCTGCCTCTGCTGCCCTAGGAATGACTGGCAAGATTAGGACTGATAAAGCCTATGATGAGCCCCTGCCCGGCAAAGACCTTGAGTCCGTCAGTACCATGAGGTGGCCATCAAGCCACACCTGTCATCTGCTTGGTCTTCCCAGCTCAGAAATTGATCCCCAACACCTTGTTTCGGGAGTCATGGACTGGAGCAAGGAATTGCTCTTTGCGGGAAAGGAAAGTCAGTTCTAGCCTTAGCCAGGGTTCCAGGTAACTTGTCCTAGCTTGCTGAAAGAAATTTCAGGAGTAGACAAGCAGTGAAGTAAAACAGATTTTATTGGGAGGGATTTAGGCAGGGGGAAGAGGGAGAAAAGAGTGGGAGTAACATGCTCAAGGGAGAATGCATGCTTTTCCCAAGACACAACCCCCAGCACACATGTCAAGAGCAGAGATGCAGCCGACACATGTGCTACGGCACCACATGTGCTCAGCCACGTAGACACTAGTAGCACAAGGGCATGGGCAGCACATGCATGAGCTTCCTTTGTCTAAGGTGGCCTTTATAGGGTTTTTCCCAAGGGCTTCTATTTAGGTAAGAGTCCATTGCTAGGGTGGTTGCCAAGGAGGTAGTTTGGGGAATGGTTGGATGTTTTCTTTGAAATTCCTTTCCTGTTCTTTGTTCCTGCTGGAGTTTCTCTCAGGGGTGAGGGTGGGTACAGCCTTCTCTGGATCTGTTGGCTCCAATGAAGCCTTATCTGGCCTTGGTTCCTGTGTTTGCAGCCCTGACTGCTATTGGTTTTATTACTTCCTAGGAATTCCATTGCCATGGGACCCTTTCTTATCTATCTGCCTACATCACTTTCATCATTCTTTTGATGATTTCTATTTTCACTGATTTCTGACCCCGTGTGGGGAACTAACCTTGAATTTTCTCCCTTCTTTGGACACCCGCTGAGGTATATGTATGCGAAGTGACTGCAATGTCAGCGTCTCCTCTGCTGTAATAGTGGTGTTATTTGTCTTCCTCCAGTGTTCTGACATTAATGTATGATCATTTTTTCTTGAGAAACAAATGGTTTAGCTTTCAAAAAGGACTTGCATTCTCAAGAAAGATTTCAAAAGACTTTAGCAGAATATAAATAATAAATTTTAAAAAGAATAGTAAGTACATTTTTAAAAAATAAATTTTAGAGAGAATAGTAGTGAAATAAAGAATGACATAATTGTGAAAATGTTCTTAATTTTCAGATTTGTTGATTATTATTGGACAAACCAAACAGACCTTATATACTTTCTAAAGAAATATATATATGGATTGAGAACCTTCTACTGAGAGTATACCACCTACACGGTAGAGCCTGGAAAGCTACCTGTGTTTTATTTGTTATGCCAAAAACTAGTAACAATTATGGACCTCAATTCCATGACCTGAAGAATGGTTTGAGGCTCTTCCTGTCCCTGGAGCAAGCAGAATCCCTTGGGCTACACTTGCTTGTGACAGGATGTATGGAGATGTTACTGGTGCCTGCTCGAGCAAATCGATGAACAACGGGAAGACAGTGATACAGTGATACAGTGATACAGTGATTATATTTATTGGGGCTGAAGCAATAGTGCAATAAATGGGTAGGGCACTTGCCTTGCACACAGCCAACCTGGATTCTATCCTCGGCATCCCATATGGTCTTTCGAGCTTTCAAAAGAGTGATCCGAGAGCACAGATCAGAACTAAGTCCTGATAACCACTTGGTGTGGCCAAAACATTTAAAATTTGTTTCAGAATCCATTATTTTGTCTATAAGAAAAAATGAGTATATTTTCACATGTGTATTAGCCATGTGTATTCCTTTTTATGCAAGCTCATTATTTCCTATTTTTCTATTTGAACTGTCTACTGTTTTTTGATTCAGAGTCCATGCTATATATTCTCATTTATATTTTTAAGAGGTTCAGAAAGGTACCCCATATTATCTCTGAAGCCTTGCCAGGAGTGATCCTAAGTGCAAAACTAGGACTTAACCCTGAGCACAACCAGGTGTTTCCCCACCAAAAGAAAAAACCTACCAAAAGAAAAATAATTAAAAGTCTTAAGAATTCAAGTCTAAAAGCAGTCAGCATTTTAACCTTGGGTTTACTGCTTTATGTTTAGTCTTTCTCTCAATATGTTTTACATAATAATTGGTAACTATTTAGGAAAGAAATGGGGGAAGATGTCAGTAAACAGAACTATCCCCAAAGGCAAAGAAAATAATAGTTTTGAGTTGTATCAACCAAAGCAACAGATTCTGCTGAAAGGGAATTCCAGAAATAGAATTCAGAAGTCTGATCATTTAGTTTGTGCCCCCTGGAATTACAGGATTCGTTGCTTTTGTCTGGTAAATGAAGGATTCTAAAATGATATATTTTGCGTTAGTTGAAAAATGTAACTGACATGTATGTGCTATAGTATTTCTCCCCGTGAGCAGCTCCTCTGGGTCTGACTTCCAAATGGACTGTTGAAATATTAAGCCTGCGGTTTATTGCTCCATTTTAATTATAAACCACAGGACAAATCATGTCTCTATTAGTCAAATCTTCTTTACTAATTATTTGAAAACGTCTACTTTGAAGTTTATTGCTACTTATCTCGCCTCTGAGTATAAGCAATACTTTTACATTTTCATTTATTCTAAACTAAATTGCCTTGATGTCTTTTATAATCTTAGTCATTTGTTTTTTTGCTTTGATTTTTCAGTTGGCCTAAGTCAACTATAATAATCTCGTTTCATTTGATATGGGTAATAGTTTCTTACTTTTATTTTAACAAAGAAATCCACAATTGCAAAAGCTATGATATTGTACCAGATTCACAATAACTTGAAGTACTTTATTGCATTTATCATTACAAATGAAAATTTTGACCTATTATAAATTTTAACTTAAAGCTACATATAAATAATTTGTGAATTTTCTTTATACTAATATATAACACTCTTATTAAATAAATAGTTCCTCAACACAATGCTTGAATTATTTTCAGAATTTTTTTAAACTATGACTAGGGTCTCAAATCACACAAACCACAAAACTACATAATCCTACAATTTAGCAAAGGAGCTTTTGCACTATTTAGAAGCTATATATTACTGATGAGGAAACAAGATACGGAGAATTGAGATGACAATACCCAGGCTTATCCAAGCTGGTGTTTTTCAATCTTCTCCCGACATTTCCTCTTGTGAAATGTTTTTTCCCTTCCCCACTCCCTGAGCTATGGGTTGGCTAGTCTAATACCCTGCGCCCGCACCCACCACACACATTTATGTGATTTCACTTGTGGTCTCCCTATGGGTATCCAGGGGACCCACACTCGTGGTCGCCTGGCCCCCAGTTGAGAAATGCTGACCTAGGTAGATAAAGCCCCTCAGCCTGTGCTCCTTTATCAAATTTCATTTTTTTCTTTTTTTGCTTTGGTTTACACCCTGCAATGCTCAGTGGTTACTCCTGGTTCTGCACACAGGAATTAATCCTGGTGGTGTTCAGGGATCATATGGGATGCTGGGGATCAAACCTGGATGGGCCACGTGAAAGGCAGAAATGCCCTCCCCACTGTACTATCACTCTAGCACCCCCAAATTCCTTGAGATTTTAAAATTAGAATATATTTCCCTGGGGCCTGAGCGATAGCCCAGCGGGTAGGGCGTTTGCTTTGCACATGGCCGGCTCATGCCGGCCTGGGTTCGATCCCCGGCATCCCATATGGTCCTCCGAGCACTGAGTGCAGAGCCAGGAGTAGCCCCCTGAGCATTGCCGGGTGTGACCCAAAAAAAAAAAAAAAAAATCCCCATATTTAGCCTCATGAATGACTAACAGACATAAAATTCCTGGAAGTATTTACACTATTTTTATTTCCTAGAAAACTACAAAGCTGAGGTCTACCTTTGCATAATTTAGAAGTTGGGAAAAGTCTTAAATGTTATAGAGTGATTGTACCAAGCTTATTTCCCTTGAGTCAATGCTTCTTGGTCATATATTTTATTTGTATTTATTTCTTTACCCATTTTCTTTCCTTTACAACACGAGTTTCCAAGGATCCTTTAAATGTTTGATTCAAATAAGTATCTCTACATTTCATTTAGCTATCACTATCACTATCTTCCCGTTCATCATCTATTTGCTAGAGCAGGCACCAGTAATATCTCCATATGTCCTGTCTCATGCTAGTAGAACCCAAGGGCATCTGCTTGCTCAAGGAACATAAAGAGCCTCAAACCATTATATATCATCAGAATGACCTAATGGAAAACCAGCAGGACAGTTCTACTGTTTAAGAAGGGATACATTCACGACATCGGCAACTATCGCCCCATCTGCCTGTTGTCCGTCATCTACAAGCTGTTTACATGAGTCATCTTGAACAGGATTGGCAGAACACTAGATGAAGGACAACCATGCGAGCAAGCTGGCTTCGGAAATGATTCAGCACAATCGACCATATCCATACAGTAACCAAGCTCATTGAGGTTTGTAGGGAGTACAAGATGCCGCTCTGTCTCACGTTCATTGATTTACAGAAAGCCTTTGATTCTGTGGAGACTGAAGCAGTCATCGAAGCCCTAGCCAAATAGGGTGTTCAATCCCAATACATCAAAATCCTTCATGAGCTGTATTACGGATTCACCACCAGGATCTTACCATTCTACAAAGAAGTGATGATTGATGTCAAAAGAGGAGTTCGACAGGGTGATACCATTTCACCAAAACTCTTCAGCGCCACCCTCAAAACACCATGCGACGATTAGAATGGGAAGGAATGGGAGTGAAGATAGATGGTCGGTAACTACACCACCTCCGCTTCGCTGATGACATCGTTCTAATAACACCAAACATTAGCCAAGCTGCACAAATGCTAGCTAACTTTGACCGAGAATGTGGAAAGATAGGTCTACATCTGAATCTGAAGAAAACTATGTTCATGAAAAATGAACTAGTTCCTGAGGCCCCATTCACTTTCAATTGAACAAACATCTCTGAATGCAGCAGTTATGTGTACCTAGGTCGAGAAATCAACATGATGAACGACCTAGAACCTGAACTGCAAAGGAGGAAGAGAGGCGGCATGGAATGCCTTCAAAGGCATAGAAGAAATAGCTAAAAGGACAAAGAACCTCCGGTTCGGGCACATCTCTTTGACTCCACCGTTCTCCCTGCATTAACATACGCCGCAGAGACCTGGGCCCTACGAAAGCAGGATGAGAATGCTATTTGGGTCTCCCAGAGAGGAATCGAAAGAGCTATGCTTGGAATATCACGCCCCACTCAAGTGAGAGAAGGGAATCCGGAGTTCTGACCTCCGTCGCTATTCCAGAATCAGGGATGCTGTCTCGTTTGCCAAGGCATCGAAAATCAGATGGGCTGGACATGTAATGCGATTTAGAGACAACCGCTGGACTAGAGCCATTACCGACTGGATCCCACGGGATGTCAAAAGATCACGTGGCCGCCCACCTACAAGATGGTCAGACTTCCTTGTAAAGACCCTGAAGGAACGGTTTGAGGCTCTTCATATTCCGATCAACCAGATGCCATTGGGCTACATTGGCACGTGATAGGGTCCAATGGAAATGTTACTGGCGCCCGCTTGAGAAATCGATGAATAATGGGATTCAAGTGATCAAGTGATCTAATATAAATGTTACTGGTACTTGGCATATCAAATACAAAACGAGCAGCTTGTCAGGCTTGCTGTGCGAATGGCTTACTCTTGTAGTTACCTCTAAATAAAGCATTTATTGATGAACCATGCGGCTGGCCGCACGAGCCAGGCTGTGATAGTCTGGTCTGCTGGGTGGAGTTGTGACGAGAGGGAAGTCCGGATGTGGAAGATGGCGGCCCCCATGGAGTGGAGGGGTCATCTGGCTTGTTGTGAGGCACTGCTGGGGTGGCAGGCCATGGCTAGAACCTGGCATGCCTCCCGGGCGCCTCATGAGCGGCTGGGCACAGGGAGAGCAAGTAGCAGTTCTGCCCCATGTCTGAGAGTCTCTGGTTCAGCATACCTGGGCCGGATTGAAAAAAAAAAAAACTGCTGCAGGGTGTTGCCGATGATCCAGGCTGTGATAGTCTGGTCTGCTGGGTGGAGTTGTGACCAAGGGAAGTCCGGATGTGGAAGATGGCTATATAATATGTTTTTAGCTATATAATATATAATATAGTTATTTAGCTATATAATATGTTTTTTTAAACAGTGTGGTAGGTATGGAAAATATCTCAGATATGGTATGATCATGTTGGTTGTCTTCTTAGTCAAGCTTTTTCCTACTAAAAAGCTAAGAGAGCCGGCCAGAAATGTTCCCCGTCAGGTAGACAGGGCAGTCTGCCAGACGATCAGTACTAGCACTGTGTTCAGCACTCCCTGGGCAGTGAATAAATGACTATTTTTCCATCTGAATGGCCAGAATAGACCCTATTACAAGCATCTCTTTTGTTTTTATTTTAAATGTCAGCATGCAGTTGGTCTGTAGAGCATGACTTAGTTTAGAAGCATCATAAATTAAGTTCTTTGTAGAAGAAGAGCAAATAATTCCTAGTGAAACCCAAAGTGATACTTTGACTAGAATTTTTAAAAAACCAGTGTTTTCCCTGGACATTAGTGGAACGAGAAGGTAAAATGAGTTGTGTCTCACATGTGTACATTTTATGCTTGGATTTTGGCCCATTTTCCAAAATGGTCCTTCTTAGAAGAGATTCCAAATGTGCCAATTTTTGTTCACATATTTTTCATCCCTTTTGAGTTAGAGTCATATAATTAGTCTGTTCCATGGAAATCATTCTCTTGCCCTCAAATGACTAAACCAAGTGAAATTTAGCATGGAGTTGAGAACAAACATGAAATTATATTCCCCAGAGTTTTCCTTTTTTCGCTCCTTAAAAGGTTTGGAACATTAACTAGGAGAGTTGTCATGAGTGCTAAGCAAATAAGCAAAATTATTGAAATGTGTCTATTCCTTTGGGGGAAAACTCATCCTAAAAGTTAAAATTAAATATTGTTTACTGCATTTCAATTTACAGTGTACTCTGTTGGTTTATTTCCTGGGAATTCTAAATAGTCTTTTTTTTAAATTTTTCCCCTTTAATAATAGAGAAAATTTTTCTTTTAATGAGTTTTTGGCTAATGCATGAATAAACAGGTTCTCTATTAATAAATACTCTAGAATCAAATATGCATTTAAGTCAGTTAAGAAGTACCTCAATTATTTTGCAAAATAACCCATCATGTGAGTCTTAATTCGATATCTCATGCAAGAGGAACTCAAGGTTCAAAACTTAGGTTTCTCAATCTTATTCTAGACAGGTGGGTAAAATAGGATAGAACATCTAACTAACTCATTAGCTTAGGTCAGAATTCTCTTCATCGCAAAGCAATAGAAATTCATGTTGGACATATTTAGACAAGAAGAATATATATGAAAACAATATAAAATATGAATTATAAGAAAAGATTGGCATGCCAAGAACTGGGAGGTAAGCCATGGAGAACTGAGTTCCAGGAAATAGTCTACATCACTTTCTCTATCCTTTCCTTCTCTCTCTGTCTCCCTTCTTCCTCTCCCCTTCTTTTTCTCTTCCCACCTTTCTCCTACCTCCTCTGCTTCAACATCCTTCTTCTTGTCTACTTTGCTTTTCCCTAGAGTTAATACTACTCATCTTCTAAGTATCCAACAGGATTCGCCATGTCCAAAAGGTGAATATCAACCTTTCTAAGTTATACTGTCCAGGAGCAGGTGGAAAACATCTTGGAGAAAGCACTGTAGGATCATATGCTGACTGAACTAGCAACTTGAGGTCAGATATCTGAAAACAGTTAGGGTATGGTTGGTCGAGCTTGGATCAGTCACTCCCTTGAACCAGTTAGTTGGCCAAAGTATAGAAGATAAGATAACATAATAGCCTCCACAGGAGAACCATCTCCTAGAAAGCAAAGGAACTTCTTGCAGAAGTATCAGTGGGTGAAAAAAAAAAAAACACAGATAGCAACAAATCCTCATCTTTTAAGGTAGGAGAGAGATGAATCATTGATACATCTCATCAGATGCATGGAAATTTGTCATTGATGGCATATTATTTGCACAGTCAAAATGTTTATCATTTTGCCTACTACACAGAATGTAGAGAAAATTTAAAGGAAAATAGTCAATACTCTAAGGTAGAATTACATTGAATAATCTCTTCAAAATTCTCTGAAGGGCAGAAGTTTCTTGGGAGGGGTCCACAGGTCAGTCAAGACCTAGAGTACTGAGTAATACAGCAGAAGCATATTTAATATTTGTTATATTAAACACAGACATTATCTTCTAAACATACATTATTTGGGATCCAAAAAACGTTATTTTTACCTGCATGCAAAAGTCACATTTGGAAAAATACAAATGGATTTCACATCGGATTGTCTAACAACAAAATGCTAAAGTTTTAAAGTTATTTTCAGTAAGACAACTCATGACTTCCACAGAAAACTCCATAGCTAGCCCTGAGGTCAATGTCAGTGTAATTTTGAAATCTAAAAAATATTTTATTCATAATGAGTTTTGAGTGCTTACCTTGTATTGAATCTATTATTCAGTATACTAAAATAAGATTTGGGAGCAAAGAAAAGTGGAGCAAAAATAAACTACGTATGTGTGCATAATGTATATAATAAATATTTATTTGTGAGCTTATAGAAAAAGATAGTTAAGGAACCAAGATAAGTATTGTCTGGGCAAATAAAGGTAGTTCCCAAAGGCTGATTAAGAAATAGAGTCATACATGGAAAGGATCATGTTGAGTGAAATTAGTCAGAAGGAAAGAGAGAGATATAGAATGACTGCATTTATTTGCATGGCATAAATATATATAAATATAAATATATATTTATAAAAATATATATTTATATGAATATATGTATACAGAGTATGATACCAAAATCCAATGTCAGGCAAAATGTGGATCAGGAGGTCTTATCAAAAGTGGAAATTGCCACAAACGTGTGGGAGTCAGAGGTTAGGTAAGACAGAGAAGGGAACATGTGTGAATAAATGTCGAAAAGGCTAATGCCAACCTAGAACTGAGCATTAAATACAGGCAAAAAAAATGCACATGATGCCTCTAAGTGTATGTAGTGCAATCCACAATATGTAAGAGAAGGAAAAGAGAGAGAGGGAGAGAAAAAAGAGATTAAGAACCTACCATGGAGGCAGGCTATAGGAGGGGGAGGGAACTGGGGACATTGGTGGTGGGAAATGGGCACTGGTGGAGGGGGGGGTGCTGGAACACTATGTGACCGAAACCTCCAAACATGAACAACATTGTAATTGTATATCACACGGTGGCATAATAAAATATTAATAAAAAAAAGAAAGTCATAAACAAAAAGATCTTGTCTACTGCCTGCACTCTTATCAGAAGGAATTGGAACAGCCCAGTCCAATAGAACTGTTTATGATCATGGGTAAATTCTACATCTGTGCTATCTTCCATTCAAATTGGAAGAATAACACCAAGATAGAGATTTAACCCAAGAAAAAGTACACAAACAGGTGACTGCCTGAATAGTTTGGAAAGGAACATACTGTCTCATTTATTGGGATGATGAAGAGCACTAATCAAGACATGATTAGTATTATATATTAGTATTAGTGAACAAATCATGAGTATTAGTCTGACTGGTGAGATAGCTCAGGAATATGGAATGCATATTGAGCCCCAGGTCCAATCCCCATTGCTACATAGTCCAATGAGCACTACTGAATGTGCCCCTTCCAACCCCTCAAAAAATAAATAAAATTAAGATCTAGATAATAATATATTTGAGGCTAGACAAAAGTTCAGAACTTTCAAAAAAAAATGAGGAATATTTGAAATAAAGTGTAAGGACCAAGCAAAGTCTAAAGTAAGGGGATAATTCCTGCCCATAGAGTGAAGGTTGATGAGAATCTGCTCTGGACAATGCCATGAGATAGAAACAGTGACCGAGACAGTGGCAAGGTCCATGATTCAGCAGACTGTCAAGTACCCAGGAGAGAAGTCAAAGGTAACGTTACTTCCGGTTTCTTCATTTGTGGGGCCACATCTAGCAGTGTTTAAGACTTACTTCTCACTGCTGGCTCTGGGCTGAGGTATCGCTCCTGGCAGTACTTGGGGAAAATTTTGCGTTGCTTTTATAGACATTTTTAAGTTTATTTATTGTTGTTTGGATTCCAAGTTTACAGTAATGTTGATTCTAGTGGCTTGGGTATATTTAGATATCTTGTCTCCATGCTATTGTCCATATATTTCTCCTGATATCCCTGTTCTAATTCCCCCTCCCTTTATCCCCTCATTGACATCTTTATTTTATCTAGGACCAAGGGTTTAACTAACTTGGAAACTCCCAATTCTTTATCTTGTTATTCTATATACACTATATATACCACATACACACTCTGTCTATATAAATATATATTATATATAGCATATATAGTATATATAATATATAGTCCATAAAACTATATATAAATATAGTATACATTATACTGCCCCACGAGGTGTTGCAGGTGTGGCATTGCCACGAGGCATTGGCAGGTTGCAGGTGTGGCATTGCCACGAGGCATTGGCAGGTGGCAGAAAGGAGACAGGCTTGTCTACACCCAGGGCTCTGCCCGTGGGCCCTGGATTGTTGATGGTCTGACATAGAAAAAGACTGGGCCCCTGGGGTGAACCCAGAGCCACTGCAGAGCCTGGCAAGCTACCCATTTGTTGTTGTTGTTGTCTCCATTTGTTGGGAATGAGATCCATTATTGTTACTGTTTTTGGCATATAAAATACATAATGGGTAGCTTGTCAGGCTCTGCCATGGCTCTGGGTTCACCCCAGGGGCCCAGTCTTTTCTATGTCAGACCATCAACCATCCAGGGCCCATGGGGCAGAACCCTGGATCTAGGCAAGCCTGTCTCCTGTCTGCCACCTGCCCATGCAGTCGGGCACCACAGCCACACCTGCAACACCTTGAGGGGCAGAAAATATACTATGTATACTATATAGTAAATATTCTATATATAGTGTATATATAACCTATTTAGTGTATATATAATATATATATACTTGGTATGTATATGTAAAAATATGTATATATAAATTATGTGTGTGTGTTTAGTATATATGTATATATGTATATATATATGACTGCTTGCAGCCGCAGGTTCATCAATAAATGCTGGATTTAGAGATGACTACAAGAGTATGCCACCCACACGGCAGAGCCTGGCAAGCTACCCTTGTCGTATTTGATATGCCAAACACCAGTAACAAATATAGACCTCATTCCCATGACCTGATGTAATGGTTTGAGGCTCTTTCCTGGAGAAAGCAGATGCCCTTGGGCTCTACTGGCATGAGACAGGACATAAAGAGATGTTACTGGTACCCGCTTGAGCAAATCAATGATGAACAGGAAGATAGTGATACAGTGATATATATATATATATATATATATATATACATATATATACATATATACATATATATATATATATATATTATGAATCAGCAGAGCCTGGCAAGCTACCCATGTCATATTCAATATGCCAAAAACAGTAAAAATAATAGATCTCATTCCCATGACCTGAACAAATGGTTTGAGGCTCTTTGTGTTCCTGGAGCAAGCAGATGCCCTTGGGCTATACTAGCAAGCCACAGGGACGAATGGAGATGTTATTGGTACCTGCTCAAGCAAATCGATGAACAACAGGAAGATGATACAAGTGATAGTATAGACAATATAGTAGTATCTAGTATAGATAATATAGTGTACTGTATACTGTATTATCTTGATATTCTTTATTAGTGAGAATATCCTCTGTCTGATCTTCTACTGACTTACTTAATGACATGAGATTCACTAGGTGCACCTGACTTGTAGTGAATTACATGGTTCTGTCTCTCCTGTGGTACTGTCTACTGTTCCACTGTATACATATATTACAGCTTCATTGTCCACTCATCTGTTGCTAGATATTTGTGTTGTTTTCAAATCCTGGCTATGGAACTAAGTGATGCAGTAAATAGTAGTTTGCATATATCTATTCGAATAAATGTTTAAGTCACATTAAAAAGGAAGGTGGACTAAAAGTAAAAAATAGCCTAATGAATGGGAGAAAATAGTCACATAAAAAATCAGCTAATTGGTTAATATTCTAGGTATATAAAGCACCCACAAAAATCAACAGCTACAAAACTCCAATAAAATATATTGTCAATTGTTATCAGGGAAATAAAAATAAAGACAATAAAATATCTCACACAAGTGAGAATATATTAATAAAAAACTAGAAACAAACTTTGTTGGTGGATATGTGGTCATAAAGGAACTCTTATTCACTGCTGACAGGGAGTGTTACCTGGTTAAGCCTCTATCAAGAATATTTTGCATCACTGTATCACTGTATCACTGTCTTCCCGTTGTTCATCGATTTGCTCGAGCGGGCACCAGTAACATCTCCATACATCCTAGTCACAAGCAAGTGTAGCCCAAGGGCTTCTGCTTGCTCCAGGGACAGGAAGAGCCTCAAACCATTCTTCAGGTCATGGAATTGAAGTCCATAATTGTTACTAGTTTTTGGCATAACAAATAAAATACAGGTAGCTTGCCAGGCTCTACTGTGTAGGTGGTATATGCTCAGTAGAAGGCTCTCAATCCATATATATATATATATATATATATGTATATATATATTTTAGAAAGTATATAAGGTCTGTTTGGTTGGTTTGTCCAAAAATAATCAACATATATTTTGCATATCTTCTGTAAAAAAGTTAGTGCTGTAGATTCTCAGGCTATGCTTGGAGATCTAGAAATTCAGGACATTGGACTAGAGTTTCTAGAATACTGTGGAGGCATTTAGTAGATGCTTCATCTACTAAATGAATTCACGTTACCTGATGTGGCCAAATTGTAGAGTTTAAATTAAAAATGTGGTGATAACCTCTAAATGTATGTATTGCAATCAACAATATGTAAGAGAAGGAAAAAGAGAAAAGAAAGAGAAAAAGATAATAAACCTTCCATAGAGACAGACTGCGTGGGGGGCAGAAATCGGGGATGTTGGTGGTGGGAAATGGGCACTAGTAGAGGGATGGGCACTGGAACACTGTAAGACATAACCCAAATATGAGCATCTTTGTATATCTCACGGTGGTATAATAAAAATATTTTTTAAAAATATGTGGGTTCTAGAGACCGGAATGATAGCACAGCAGGGAGGGCATTTGCCTCCACACACGGCTGACCCAGGTTCGATCCCCAACATCCTATATGGTCCCCCAGCGCCACCAGGATTAATTCCTGAGTGCAGAGCCAGGAGTAACCCCTGAGCATTGCTGGGTGTGACCCAAAAAAAAGAAAAAAAAAAAAGTGGGTTCTAGATTCAAAGTAGGGAGGAGCCAGTTCAAATGAAAAACAAATAGAGATGGTTTGAGGGACAAGCATAAAAGAGGTTGAAAATAGATCCAGGTCAGAGCTGGGTGACTGCAAGAACTGTGTGTGTTTCTGTTGACTGGGTCTTTGCATAGCAGAGATGTTGCAGGAGGTGGAAGAAAAAATTAGCTATGAACAGGTGCTGGCACATTCAAGAAAATAAGCAGTTATTTCAAAGTCAAGTGAATGATAGACATGAGAACATGAAAACAGATGTATGAATGCCACTGAATTCAGAAGAGTTACTGGGAGATGTAGCAGTGGAATTTCTAATGAGGGAGGGCTCCAAAATCCACAACATTATCCAAAGCACCAGGGGAGAACTTGAAGATACCCAGCCCTGTTCTTACAAGTAAGACTTCATTCTATAGGTCTAGCAAGAGGAATTAGAGTAGTATGTGAAGGCATTGCTCCACTAGTGGATCTGATGTTGCAGCCAAACTTGGGGATGCTTGGGTAGCCCTCTGTAATTGGGGCGGGGGATGGGAAAGGATAAATGGCATGTGTTGAAGCTAGGCAGCTGAGGGCTCTGAGAATATATCCTCAGCTACACTAGTGGCATTCCAGGAACCCTCTAGGAAATGCTGCCTTTGCACACAGAAGTATGACATCTAGACAGCTTGATAAATAGCACTACAAAGCTGTAATATTTTAAAATGACTTTAATGGTGATAGTTATGATCAGGCATAGATCTAATTGAGTTTCTGTTGATCCAAACTCCTGTTACTATTTATTCATATTTATCCCACTTACTAGATGGATATATCAGATTGCATGTTAGTTTCAAGTTTATATAAATTCTTTATTGTAATTATGTGAGAGAATTTCTCAACTTTTTTTCATTGTTTTAGATAAGAAATATTTTCAGGGAGCCAGAGCTATAACATAGCAGGTAGGGCGTTTTGCAAGCAGCTGACCCGGGTTCCATCCTCAGCATCCCATATGGCCCCCAAGCACTGCTAGGAATGATTTCTGAGTGCAGAGCAGCCACGAGTAACCCCTGAGCATTGCAGGGTGTAACTTCCAAAAAAAAAAAAAAAAAAAAAAAAGAAATATTTTCAAAAAAAAATCTGACATTGTAAAAATTAACATGAGAATGGAGGATGGTTGCATGAATTTTGAATCTGGCTCTGCCACTGACTGCCTCTGTGATGCTGAAATTGTGCTGGTGGGTCAGTTTTCTTCACATGACAAAGAAAATAGTACAAACTTTACATAGGGCAAATCTTAGAATTAAATATGGTGAATAATGGACGACTTTCAAAACCATGCCCAGCATGTACAAATTATCCATGAAGACAAGAAAGATACTAGAGTGGTTAATGCACTTCCTTTGCATGTGAATGATTTGGGTTCAGTCCCTGGCATCCTATAGTGTAGGAGTAATCTACAGAAGTAATCCCTGAGCAAGTGATTCAGAAGTATAGAAGGCAGGTCTCTGTGTTCATCCGGGGTTCCCAGGTTATTCAATATCTTTAAGAATGAAAATATGGAGCAATATCCTCAGAGTTAGAATTAGAAAATGGAAGAGTTAATTGGAGAATAGAAGAGAGAGGAAGAAATGTAATATAATAATAAGTTAGGTATGGCTCCTTTTTTGTGGGGAGATTTATAGGGAAACTGGGTCTTGTGTTACTTATCAAGTGACAAAATGGTTATAAGGAACTCAAGGAGTTCCCTTTGTCTGGATAATTTACGACCTTCGTGCTGCTAAGCTAAGACTGACTCTCTATATCTATTCCCATTAGGAATGTTGGGGCTGTCAATTTATCAAGGGCCCTTTGGGCTCTCCATTAGACATTGCCCCTTCTCTCCAAGTCTTCTATAGGTCTAAAGCTGGGAGAGAATTTATGGTCTTGGGAAAGTGCAAACTACCCATTCTCAGAGTCCATGAGTCTTCAGCAATGTCTAAAATGTAGACTTAAGCCAGTTAATATGGAAACACTAACAGTGGTAAGCAAAGAGAAACTGAGGCCTCCCCTTCACATGGAGGAAGGAACAAGCCCTGAGTACTGCCAGGTGTTGCCTCAAATTAAAAACAACAACAAAATTATTGGTGAAATTTTGCTGATAGTGTGATTATAATGCTGCATCAGCATTGTTGCTGCTGCTTGCATAAATCTGGTGAGCTCAGGACCAGAGCAATAATATTATATGGGCAGGGCTATTGCCTTACACACAGCTGAATCCTCAGCACCCCATATGGTTCTCCAAGGCTACTAGGAGTGATCCCTGAGCTCAGAGCCCAGAGTCAGCCCTTAGCATTGCTGGGTGTGGCCAAAAAGAATCAGTGAATTCACCCTGCTGTACCTCGCACTTTGCCTCCGTTTTTTTTTTTTTTTTTTTTTTTTTTTGGGTCACACATGGCGATGCTCAGGGGTTTCTCCTTTTCCTGGCTCTGCACTCAGGAACCACTCTGCGGTGCTCAGGGGGACCATATGGGATGCCGGGATCGACCCTGGCGGTTGGGCCAGCCGTGCAAGGCAAACGCCCTACCGCTGGGCTATCGCCGGCCCTGCCTCCGTTTTTCACTAGTGGGGAATATACAGTGGAGCAATTCATGAGAGGCTGGCATTGGCTGTTTGGTGTTTCTGTAATAGCTGCATCTAGCTGCTAGAATACCTGAGCAACTGTAGAAGGCCCATAACAATTCATATGAATTTTAAAAAAAAAAGATGACGTTGAAGGAGAAAATTGACCCCACACAATTGAGAGGCAGTTGTTGAGCACCTAATGAATGCTTAGCCATTGTGCAGACTGCTGAGGATATGAAAAATACTCCCTTCTGGAAGCTTGTTTTGGTAATAGAAAATAAGTACCAGACAATAAAATAATTGCTTTCATAGCAGTGTATTTCAAATTCAGTAGTTGAACAGAAAGTGATTTTTCCTGGGATTAAGGGACGGGGGATCGGTTTTGGGGTCACACCTAGCTGTGCTCAAGGTCTAGCTCTACTTGGCTCTGTGGATCAGTAGTGATTGTGGGCAATATTTATTTTGGTATTGATGCAGGTGAGGCAGAAGCAACGGCAGGTCTCTGTTCGATCGTGATTCCCAGGTTCTTCAATAGTTTCAAGAATGAAAATATTGAATAATAAAGATGCTCAGAGTCAGAATTAGAAAGTAGAAAAGTTTATTGGAAAGTAGAAGAGAAAGGAAAGGAACTCCCCTTGCAGGGAAAAAGTTAGTATAGGACTAAGGTAAAAAAGTGGATTTTGTGTGAGCCCTTTTAAAGGCTCTCTGTGAATTTATCAGCGTACAAGTTTGTCTCTCCTCCCATTTGTCTCTCCCCCCCATTTGTCTCTCCTCCCATTTGTCTCTCCTCCCCATTTGTCCCTCCTCCCATTTGTCTCTCCTCCCATTTGTCCTCTCCTCCCATTTGTCCCCTCCTCCCATTTGTCTCTCCTCCCATTTGTCTCTCCTCCCATTTTTTCTCTCCTCCCATTTGTCCCTCCTCCCATTTGTCTCTCCTCCCCATTTGTCTCAGGCTTTGTGGGATTCCTGTGAGCCTAAGATCCAAGGGAGAATTTTATGGGCCTGCAAAAATCCTGAAATGTTAAAGACCTTGGGAATGAAGTCTTAGGAAGATGGGGGGGAGAGATGAAGCATTTGGCAAGAAGAAACTGGCTCCCCCTCCCATGGGCAAGGGGAAACTGAGGCTTCCTCTTTCATTGTTGATGCAAGTGGGGTCCCTGGATGACTTATATTTAATGGGGAGGAGAGGCAGCAGCCTCACGAAGGAAATCTGGCATTTCTCCCTGTCTTCTTCCTCTGCCATCTAGAGAAGAGTTGGGAAAATCTAGGACTAGTAAGAGTCAGCTGTGAGCTATGTTCTTTCAGAAAAGGAAAGTCAGACTTGACCTTACCTAGGCCTATCAGGTCCCTTTTACTCAATAAAATACCTTTCAGGAGATGATCCACGTCTCTTTCATCATAGAAAAGAATTTCAGAAAGAGATCATCAGTGAAGTTAATAACAGACTTATTTGAAAGTTTGAGGAAGAATTGGGGGGGGGAACTCTAAGATATTTATACACCTAGCATTAGATATGAAAACATGAAAGTACATATCTCAAGAGCAGAGATGCAAACAACATATGTGCTCATCAGTAAGACGTGCTCAGGCAGCATATGTGCGTGCCTTTTGTTCAAGTTAGTTGTTATAGGGTTTATCCAAACCTGCCCAACGTGGGGCTTTCTTCTATCTTGGAAAGAGTCCATTGCTAGGGTAGTTGCCAATTAGTAGCTTTGGGAGTGGTTGATGGTCTTTGATATTCCTTTACTGACCTTTGTACCTTCTGGTTCTTCTCTCAGAGTAGGTCCCAGCCCACCCTAGGTCTGTTGTGGAGCCAGGTAAAAGGTCTCTTCAGGCATTATTTCCTTTGTCTGTAAGATGGGCCCTAAGGCGCAAATTGCCTGTTGGTTTTTAGCCTCCGGGGCTTATTGGTTTAATTACTTTCAAGCACTCATTGCCTTGGGGACCTTCCTTATCTACCTGCCTGACTACTTCAGCAACAGAGCAAATGAGGGCCTGCCAAAATGCAGGGCCTGTACTCTTCCTGTACCATGAACCAAAAATGTTTATTTTTTTAAGTTACTTGCAGAAGAACACATATATAATTTTCTAAGATAAAATTTACAGCTTACTGGTAACAATTGGATAATCAATAGCAGGCACCAAGAATTTGATCATAACTTACACTTATATCATACTCATTTTTTAAATTCAAAAGAATTTTCTTTTCATTTGGTAATTTCTACAGACAGTTTAATTTTTTCCACCAAAAAAAAAAAAAAGGATGCAGAAAATGTAGATTCTGTGAGAGCGGGATTGGTACATGTGTCCACATTGCTTTATTTGCATTGAGTCAAGTTGCAGTCCCCAGCACAATAATATAAGACTCTGGTTTGAGAAAAAAGTGATAAGAATTTCATACTAAAACCTACATAAGGTAGTGGCTTAAATGATCTCTACACATGGTGAGATGTCTAATAACTTTCACCATTGCTTAATGGTGAAAGTCAAATTTTTCTAACTACAGATTTTGTGCTTAGCAAGTGCTTTGTGATGATGCAAAATAGCAAACCTGCATTTTCTTTTCCCAGCTTATTCAGAAACTGACTGATGTGGCTGAGGAGTGTCAGAACAGTCAGCTAAAGAAGCTCAAGGAAATCTGTGAAAAGTAAGTCTCTCCTTTCATGACAATGAACTAATTTCTATGAAAGTATTAAGTGCAAATTGCCATTTAACTTACTTTATTGCCCCATCTGCTTCCATTTTGCCTTCAGAGAGAAGGAAGGAATTAAAGAAGAAAATGGATAAAAAGAGGCAGGAGAAGATAACCGAAGCTAAATCCAAAGACAAAAGCCAGATGGAAGAGTAAGGAGAAAGAATCCCTCTCCAGTCTTACCCCCATTCCCCAGGGTTTTCTCCTATATCAGAATAACAGATTTTCCATGCACAATGACTCATCTGTGAAATCTCTCCTCTAATTAACCTTCTGAAAGATCCCTTTTGTAAATTTACCACACTGAATTCAAAGAGCAGTTCAGTAAAGTATAGAGGTAAAGACTAATTCAAGAGCTTCCCTTAGGGAAAGATTAAATCCTCACTTCCCAAATTGTCAGGGAATTTTCCAAGCATTTCCTGCAAATAGATCTTGCCCTTGGGTAGAATCTGACCTTTGTCCAGAGCTCTTGGGTCATCTCCTCCTTCTAACAAGTTCTGCATTTTTATCTGGGAATATGAGATTCCTATATTTGTAGATACCAGATGTGTTGATAAAATGATCTGTTTATCATTTACTTTTAGGGAAAAAACAGAGATGATCCGGTCCTACATCCAGGAGGTAGTGCAGTACATCAAAAGGGTAAGTCTCTGGAGAGAAGCCAGGATCTTCTAACATCCAGCTCCAGCACAGCAAAGCTGCTCAGCAGAGCAATCACCCATCAGCAATGTTTCTCAAGCTTAAGTGTAAATTTCTCTGTAAGACAATTTTCAGAAGATGGATCACTTGTATCACTTGTATCACTTGTCTTCCTGTTGTTCATCGATTTGCTCGAGTGGGCACCAGTAATATCTCCATATGTCCTGTCACATGCTAGTGTAGCCCAAGGGCATCTGCTCGCTCCAGGAACAAGAATAGCATCAAACCATTCCTTCAGGTCATGGGAATGAGGTCTATAATAGTTACTGGTTTTTGGCATATTAAATACAACACGGGTAGCTTGCCAGGCTCTGCTGTGTAGGTGGTACACTCTCGGTAGTAGGCTCTCATCTTGAACATTTATTGATGAATCGCCGCTTGAGACAGGGAAAGACCAGCTTTTCTGCTGGGTGGACCTCTGACAAGCTGTGGAGTCTGGATATGGAAAATGGCAGCCCTCATGGTGTGGGGTTTCCTTTGGCTTCTTGCGAGGCTCTGCTGGGATGGTGGGCCAGGGCTAGAACCTGCCTTCCCTCCTGGGTGCATCATGATCAGCTGGGCACAGGGAGAATTGGTAGCAGCTCTGCTCTGTGTATCTGAGTCAATAGTTTTGAAAATCGAAACTATTTTCAAAGTCCTAAAATAGAATATAACTGGGAGCTTCCCCAAAGAACCTCAGTTGTTCTTTGAGAAGATAGAAACCGCCATGGATACTTCTTATCGTGTTATTATGGGCATTTTCAAAAATTAACACAAATGTAAGTATATTGCAATCTTTGATCATCCCCCACCTCTCTGTATTTGTGTATCAAATTCCAAAACTTAACAAGTCTTCTAATCCTTTTTTATGATTAGTTTGGGGGTTCACAGCCTGCAGTGTTTAAGGGGGCAGGGTCATTTCAAGTGCTAGACAGTTGGAATAAGGCAATCCCAGCATTGCTTACAGAGCTTTAGGCCATCAGACCACCTGCCTCCCATTTATGAAAATTTCAGAATTATGTGTCTTTTGTCACCTGAGCTATATTGTCACTTTATGATATCCTACACTTTTTAAGCATGTTCTTAACCACAATGTCAAATCATAAAATATAATTATTTTTTGATACTAGATCTGACAAGTTGTTTCTTTTTTCTGAAAACATTCTCTAGATAAAAATGACTTTTCTCATACATATATATTTTTTTTTACAGTTAGAAGAGGCACAAAGTAAACGTCAGGAGAAACTCGTGGAGAAACATAAGGAGATCCGTCAGCAGATCCTGGATGAAAAGCCCAAGGTAAACGGAACCAAATAGCAATACACAGAACTTTTCTTTCCTATCGAATAGACTTAGGCTACTTATTTCCTGTAACTACACACAGCCTCACATTTTCAGATTCCTGGGAAATTACGTATCTTCCTCAATGACACAGTAAATGTGTGTCATCAACTGGTGCGTTTGAAAACTGTGAAATTCGCAGAAATCACATCTAGAGATTGGTTTCAATTGATCTAGGGATGGTTTAGGCAAGCTGAGGGATCCCACACTACCACAGGTGTACCTAGACTAAGTTTCTTCAGTGCTGAGCTAATGTTGTAATGCCAGACTCTCTCCAGCAGAGGGTGGACTACACCAAATTTACTTAAATCATTTTTATAATAATTCGTTGGTGCGCCACTTAAAAAATCGGCTTATGTTTTCTGTCTGGTCAAAACCAATAGTTTAATGAATATTAACTTGAACTGAATACCTATAAATATTAGCAAATAGCATCTTGACCTTAATTTCATTCTTTTGTACATCCCTGAAAATTTTTGTTGATGAAAAATGTGCTTCTCATACTTCCTGTCTTCCTCTTTCCTTCTGTCTTCCATTTAAATGATCTGTCCTAGGAAATAGTCATTCCACAAACATATCTTTTGAATCTATAAAGCTTGTTAGTAATAGTTTGTTAATTTCCTCAATTTCCTCAATTTACTTTTATATTTCTTGTGGCTAATTCTCCATAATTGTGATTATTTCTGTGCTTTTGCCTTCATATATATATAATATAGGACATTTAATGTTTTGACTCAAAATATTTAGATTTGGCAACATAGATTTTAAAGATGTGATTAAAAGTTAAGAATCATAGTTATGCTACTTTGTTTTTCAACTAAATATACACTTAAATACATCTATCTAGCCTCTTAAATTAATGATTATGCATTAGTAAACTAGAATAAAGCTTAACAATTTGATAAATTTCTGTACATCCCATTCAAAAAAATTTTGTATTTGGCTTTGGTGCCACATCCAGTGGTGCTCAGGGCTGACTTGTGGCTGTGTGATTATGGATCACACCTGGTGGCCTCAGAGCACATTTTGTGGTGCTGGGGATATCAAACCTGGGCTGTTCTTATGCAAGGTAAAGTGCCCTAGCCACTGTACTATTGCTTTGGCCCTAAAATTATCTTTAAAATTATTTTTTTCTCAGCGTTGTAATTTTTTTTTTTTTTTTTGCTTTTTGGGTCACACCCAGCGATGCTCAGGGGTTCCTGGTCCACCAGGAATTACCTGGCGGGGGGGGACCAGGCCAGGCCGCGCAGCAACGCCTACCGGGCGCCCAGCTTAATTTTTATGTTGCCTTATTTTGGTTTTTAGTCCAATAATGCAAACTCATTTAAATGTAAATAAAATGTGTGTTTAAGTAACGGTATGAAGAGCCTGCAAAGATTTTCTGTTACTTACTAGGTTGTCATGGTTAAAATCAACTTAATATTGATGCATATTAAACTTCTTCAAAGGATATAATACAAACATTAGCTGAAATAGTAATTGATGGGCTATTTATCAGCATGGCTGCATTCAGCAGGAATTTTTTCAGAAAACCCAATTAAAACTATGTTAAACAATAACAAAAGTTTGCAAGTCACATTCCTGGAAGATCAAAGGTATTGTAGTTCCAAGAATGGTTCCTTTAGTGGTTCTGTGCTCTCATCAAAGCCGCACTGATTTTCCACCAGGTCAGCTCATTTTGTTGCTTTTCTTCTGTTTATAAAGTTACTGTCAATTTCTTACATCACAACTTTGCATATAAAACCATTTAAAGCGGGAAATGAAATTTCTTCATCTGTAACCCTTTACAGGATTGAGGGCAAACCTCCCTAAACCTCCCTAAATGTATGCTCTTGTTAGCTGGAATTGTTACAAATGTAGATTCTCAGGTATAAACAATCTCCGGCCTAAAAGTATAGTTTTCAGAACTGACAGAATAATCAGTATTCTGAACTCAAGAGGAAAGAAAGGTCAGCTTCTCCTTGTTCCATAGGTATCAGGATCCTAGGAGAAACTGATGTTTTCTTATCAAAGAAATAGAAGAGCAGTAGATAGAAATTGAGTAGATAATAGTGAATACCACAACCATATTTAGAGCAATATTCCATATTCTTTCTTTTCATGATCCCTTAATAATAAACCTAAATGGTGTCTATTAATTGTGATATTATGCATTACCTGCATTTTTTAAATTATAAATTAATTGATTCATCTATAAATGCTATATTTAGAGGTGACTACAAGGGTATGCCACCTGCATGGCAAGCCTGGCAAGCTGCCCTGTTTTATTTGATATGCCAAATACCAGTAACAATTATATTAGTTCATTCCCATGACCTAATATAATAGTTTGAGGCTCTTTATATTCCTGGAGCGAATAGATGCCCTTGGGCTCTACTAGCATGAGACAGGACATATGGAGATATTACTGGAGCCCGCTCTAGCAAACAGATGATCAACGAAAGGATAGTGATAGTGAAATTAATTGGTACCACAATGATTCTCCATTGCTTTTTATCCATGAATTTGTTTTTATGAACATCTATCTAAATATGAAGGCTCCCCTTGAAGATTATAAATATTTTTTATCAAGTTAAAATATTTATTATATATTAACTGCTCTTCAAAGTTTAAAAATCTGTGCACTACATTCAGAGCCAAGGATGTCATTCAGAGGGGTAGTGAACATGCCTTGGATTCTCCAGACCCTGGCCTCACTCTGGCACCACACGACCCTCCCGTCTTAATACCCCTGGGAGTATCCGTGATGGCTCCCTGCCATACTGATGGACCAGAACCATCCCTGATGGCTCCCTGCCATACTGATGGACCAGAACCAACTCAACAAGACAGGCACCACAAGGCCAGTTACAGGTGGTCTCAGCCCTCTAGGGAAGGTGCTGCTAGGAAACCTCCATGAAACAACTTGTGGATTGGAAATATAGCTGGGAATCGTCAGAAGCGATAATGAGCAATGTAGTGAAACAGCGAAATCAAGTATAGGATTCTATGAAGACCAAAACGCAGGACACAGGACCCCAGTGTAGGCAAATGGAAGTGCAAGCCGCATAGAAGCCATCCACACTAGAGAATATGGATGGAAGAGAGACTGACTTTGTCTCTGAAATAATCATTCTCCATAACCAGTATTTGAAAGGCTTTGAAACCTGCAAAAATTTGAGAGAAATTAATAAAAGCATAAATGGGGGTTTAAGAGGTGGAGAGAGACTCAAAGAAATGAAACAAAATAGCACTATCTATAAATTTATCCATCAAAGTGTGTTGAACAAACTTAGTTGACCAGAGTTGATAATCAGTAACTTCAATATTCTTATGCAGAAGAAATCATGTCAAACTCTCCCGGAGTATATTTATTAAAGGTTGTAGGTTGAGTCAACTATACTCTATCTAAAAACCAATGATTAAGCTTTCAAGTACAAAATTATGCCATATATGGTTTTATACTTTTTCATTTCGTTCACCCTTTTGTTAGATTTATTTTGTTATCATTTAATTTTTCTTATTCAATCTATGTAGTAAGGTGCTTATGTTACAACTTAGCATTATTCTGAAGAGGGAGAATGTTCTTTTCACATTCTTTATAATTTAGTTATTTTGAGCAGTTCTGAAATACAGTGCAATCTGCATAACTTTCCAAACCTCTGGTACCAAAAAACTTGTAAATGTTAACAAGATATAAAACTACTTTTAATAACAAATTGAAAATCCAGTGTTTTTTTTTTCTTTTGGGTTATACCCAGCAATGCTCAGGGGTTACTCCTGGCTCTGCACTCAGGAATTACTCCTGGTGGTGCTCAGGGGACCATATGGGAGGCAGAGGATTGAACGAACCTAGGTTGACCATGTACAAGACAAATACCCTACCCATTGGACTATTGCTCTGCCTCCCCCACCCCCAAATCCAGTTGTTAAAGGACAAAGACTCCCAGTGGCCAGGAAGAATTCTAGTTAGATTAAGAAGAAACTACATGTAAAGATTAATTCAGAGCATAAGTTGCTAACCATGTGTTTGTGATCTATAAAGACCAACTCAAGTTCCCAACATTTTTACCATTCTGCAGGAGAGCAATCATAGAGAATGTGCTTCAATCAGAACAGTTGAAAAATCTGTTTGATTTCCACACATAGACCAAGAATTTCAGTCCCGCTTATGCATATTTAGTAGGGCACCAAATTTGGCCAGCTACAATGTGAAAGTTTATTTTAGACTGTCCCACTTTGAGACATGCACCAGGCCTTTTTCAAACGAAAGTCATTTCTTCCATTAAAAAATGAGATTCCATGAGTGTATTCCTTTTGTATAAAAAAATGTAAGGGGCAGTTGGAGAAAATGGAAGTAGGAGAGGATTTCTAGAGACAGCTTATATTGTGCATAAACATTTTGGTTCTCAGTTTGACATACAATTACATTATGCATTCCTGTACATAAGTCACACCAAAAATTATTATTCTAAGAGACACTCTTAAAAGAATAGCAGACCTATTTCAGTTGGATTTTAAATTCTAGGGAAATGGTTAGCTGCATGTTTCTTATTGATATCTCTAACTCAGCATCTGAGCAAATACTATTCTCAGCTTTGTGCAAGGTGTGTCTTATGAACTCTGTAGTGACAGAGTTCTTAAGATGGATGCTATAAAAACTAATTCATCTTTCATGTCAGTGACATAATTGGTTTCTTTGGGATTTCGATACTTGGGTTTGCCAAAACCAATGGAAAAGGGTTTAATATGTGCAAAAGGTGTGGGAAACAGCCCAGTAACTTAGCTTCTGGTGCAGAGAAACCGTGCCTTTTATGGCTCTTCTTGACTCT
Organism: Cryptotis parvus; assembly: GCA_021461705.1. Classification (NCBI taxonomy): domain Eukaryota; kingdom Metazoa; phylum Chordata; class Mammalia; order Eulipotyphla; family Soricidae; genus Cryptotis; species Cryptotis parvus. The sequence continues at coordinate 6,027 of JAJIBD010009410.1, read as the reverse complement.
AGATTCATTATAAGAAGGACCCTCTGCCTCAATCCTGAACAATACACAGATTCATTTTAACATTGAAAACATCATAAATCAGGAATTGCCCTGAATCTGCTGCAAATATTCCAAAGTATTGATCACTTTGCAACAACTACTGGTTCTCATTATGGGGGGGGAAAAACATCTTTTGACAGAACTTCTTAATGAACGACCTCCATAACCTTGTAAGTCGATAAATATGTAATTTGCTTCCCCCCACCCCCGCACTTAATTTGTTTTTTGATGCTTCTCAGAACACAGGTTTTCTGTTAATTTAGCTCTTCAGTAAGACAAAATTCCAGGAAGCTTTAGAGCATTTTAATTTATACCCAAGAAACATCTCATCATGTAACTACTGACTTTTTATTTCTCCACCAGGGGAATATAGACTGATTTTCCTCATTTTCCCTCCTGACATCTTTGTAGCAGGGCGAGTGACTCATCTTTCTGGGTGAACTTAGTCTTTTCCGGACCTCCCACTGAGCTCTGATACAAAAGCCTAAATGTGGCTATTACAGTACTGCCTTCCCAGCATTCAAGGAAACAAACAACATGAAGATTTAAAGTAGAACATTTTTAATTTTATTATAAAGTTTATTTATGCCTTCTTTAGTCTTTTGCTACTTGCATGGGAAAAGCAGATTCTGAAAACTGCCAGCATCCATCAAAACTCTCATACAAGCCAGTGTGTACCAGGCATGTGCATATTGTGTAAATACTGTGTGCATATTGTATGCCTAGTAACTATATATTCATTGACCAACATAGAGGTTTATTTTTTGTTTTTCCCATGGATTAAAATTTCTTGTCATGCTTATCAATAAGGAAGAAGTGCCTTTTAATTTTTAAATATTTATTTTGTTACTGTTTTTTTTTTTTTTTTTTTTGGGTCACACCCGGCAATGCTCAGGGGTTACTCCTGGCTCTGCACTCAGGAATTACTCCTGGCGGTGCTCTGGGGACCATATGGGATGCCGGGATCGAACCCGGGCCGGCATGGGCCGGCCACGCAAGGCAAACGCCCTACCCGCTGGGCTATCACTCCGCCCCACGTTACTGTTTTTTTGTTTTTTTTTTTTTTTTTTGGTTTTTTTGTTTGCTTTTTTTTTTTTGAGGGTGTTGCTACACTCAACTATGTTCAGGACTTCTTCCTGGGACCAAAATTAGAACAATTTTAACTCCATTTGTGTTGCTGAGTTCAATTTTAGAGACCTTTTAATTTTTTAAGTTTCTAAGATATTAGGCTTTTACCTTTTAAGTCTGTGTCATATTATAGAGATAAATCATTTGGGCTTGTTTCCATGTTTCAAAGCTTTCCTGAAGAGTCTTTCTGGTGTCTCAGATCATCCATATGGGGTCATCATGTTATACATAACCTCAGAAATTCCTTTTCTATAGTTTGTGTATTTTTCTTTTCAGGTTTGTCTAAAATGAGTTTATTTCATCTTCATTCTTATATGATATTTTTACTGAGTGTCAAATACTAAGTTGGTTGTATTTTTCTTTTCACTCCTTGAAGGTAAAATTGTCCTTCAAGGAGTGAAAAGAAAAATTCAAGATGACTTGTCCTCCAGCTTTTCTTATTGTTGATAAATTGACTGTTAGCCTATGTTTCACTATTTTAAACAGAATTTGCATTTTTCTGCTTCCGCCTGGTTTTGTTTTTTTTGTTTGTTTACTGTTGCAGTTTTAAAATTTCTTTCTATAGGCAACTATTATTATACTCAGACCTACCACTGAGTCCAATAGGGTACAGAGCACATGTTTTCCCTTTCCTTCTGTGATTTAAAAGAATAGTCTATAAAATAAAATAGACTAACATGTTAGGTATGTCCACCCCAGTGATGCTGAGAGCAGTGCAGTGCCGGAAATCAAGCTTCGGGCCCTGCCTACGCAAACATGCTCTCCATCTCTGAGCTAGTCCCTCAGTCCTTATTCTGGACTTAAGATATAATAATAATATATCTAAATATGTGTTTTGCGTAACTTATGGGTACCTTTCATTAGTTCTGTAAAACTCATATCTAATGTCACAAAGATATTGCTTCATCACAGTTTGCTCCTTTTCTTCTATGATTCCAAATAATTGTATATAAAATAAAAAAAGACTTCCCTTACTCTGTCATCTGTCTTTTAACTCTTTCAAGTATTTGTCATCTATTTTTGTCTCTCTTTGTTAACCACCACGGCAACTTTTTCTTGCCCTTTTTCTAGTTTACTGATATGTTATATGTTCAATGAGTTTTTATTTAGCTTTTTTTTAAAAAAAAATATTTCTTAAACTTCTTTTTGGTTAATTCAGAAGTCTACAATTTGAAAATATTCCTAATTGTAGGAAACAATAAGCTTCCTGGGAGAGTTTCTTCTTGGGCAGGCTACAAGAATGACATTTCAGCCTTACCCAACAAAGGTTGTCAAAATATAAATTCAGGATTTTTTTATCTGTGGAATGTGGAAGCCCATTAGGGAAAATGAGGTTTCCTTTCTTATCCATCTTATTTGAGATCCCTTTAGTTTGGGCTGGAACATCCTTCACATTCTGCAGTTCTTAGATTTTTTTAAAGGAGTTTATTTTAATAATATTTTGAGTAATTTCAAAGGGAAAACACAAATACCCTTACCAGATATAACTAATATATCTATATCTATATCTATCTATATATCTGTATATATAGTCTCAAATAAAAGTTCCCGAGAATATTTTACAAAAATTTTTGAAGTAGTTGACATTCATTTCAGTTAAAGTTTAACTATAAGAACAGAACCAGTAGGAGATTGCTATAGGCTCATGCAACTCTATGGATTGATAATGCAGAGCCCTCTGTCCTCTTCCCATCTTAGTCAGACCCTGCCAGGCAGGCAAGTGAAAAGGAAAGTTAATAGCGGGTGTAGTGACTATTGCAAAATGTCTCACATGCATGCGTGCATGCACACACTCACACACACACACCTGTCCTGGGAAGTTAAAAGAACTCAAGGAGGAAGAAAGTGATTGAAGACCCTATTGTTATTCCACTCCAACTGGACAAGTCAGCATACCAGCAACAATGCTGTGCAACACAATGACTCTGACCTTTCTCCCAGCCTTCCAAGTGCTGGAAAAGTCTGTCTTCCCTGTAATGTGCAGTAACTAGGAACATACAGCAACAAGGAATAGGACTCTGGGAAATATAGTTTAGACTATCCAGGTCGGCACATGACAAGACCATCCCATTGCCGTGTTAAAAATTATAAATTAAGAATTTTCTTATTAAAGATAAGTTTGAATACTCGTGAAATGTTAAACATATATGTATATATATACATATATGTACATATATACATATATACATATATATGCATATATACATATATATACATATATAATGGGCAAATTCAGAAATAAATCTCTAGATTTATAGAATAAAACTATAACAACACATATATACATACAGGTATATATACATAAAATGGACAAATTTGTAAATAGATCTCTAGAATTGAGAAGAGATTGCCCTTCAGTACTACATGGTATTCCCCAGATCTGAGTCCTATGAGGTACTCATAGATTTCGGTTATTATTGGTTCCAATTATACAATTGACTTTGACATTTAAGCAGAAGTGGCACTCAGATTCACAGGGATGCCACTGATTCATTTCTTGTTGTTTCTTTTTTCTGAATATTTTGTCCTTATATTTCTTTACAAAGGATGCAGAAATGTAGGAAAGCATTAACGGATATATTAAATGGGAAGGGGGAGCCAAAGGGAATATTCGCCACATAGTAGAGTGTGTCTGTGTTGTTGGGGTTCAGAGCCTTACTGACTTACACACTTAAGTACTGTTGTGATCCCAATAAACACAGATGGGGCATGAAACATTTTTTGGATTGATCTTGTAATTCTGTGTGCTTGTCATTATTATGCAAAATATTGATAAAATTTTCCAGAACTAATTAGATATTTCATTCCCAGTGTATCTCTGTTTTGTTTTTAAAGTCCTGCTTGGGTGCAACTAGGACAATAAAAATGTACAAACATACCCTAAACAGTCTTTAAAGCAAAAATTGTAAAATTGTAATTAATCTCAGGAGACCATTATCTGATTTTAGTATGACGTTCAATATTTTAGGGGTAGGATTGCCAAGTTCAAACTAAGAGTAATATTTACCCCTAAAATCTCAAAAGAGTAAATCCATTAGGTTCTTTGAAAGACTTGGTGAAGCAGTGTGTGGAGACTAAGTAAAAAGCAAAGGGGAAAGTTCAGAGCCCCTAAACTGAAAATGCTCAAGTAAGTGGTTCTCAGAAAACTAAGCGCAGGAGTTGGTCTCATTGTCCACAGATTATGTATAAAGCCAAAGCATTGAAATAGACCCAGCGCTTGGAGTCCTGCTTATACATTTTCCATCAACAATAATCAGTGATGAGTCCTCTGCATTTATTATAATCATTTGTGATGATAACATTTGGGTTTAACAAAGAGGTCTTTGACTTTATTTATTATAATCATTTGTGATGATAATATTTGGGTCTAACAAAGAGGTCTTTGACTTTATAACTGATGCCAAAGTTCAGATTATATGTTCATATATATACAGAATGCTATCTTTAGCACCCTATCAAAAGAAGTGGTTTTTAACTTTTACTGAATGACTTGTGTACTCAATGGATGACCTCTGTAGCCATCATCAAACACACATATACACACATGCATGAGCAAAAAAGCATACACACTCAGCTGTCCACATAAATTTGTACAGTTAGCAGCAGCTTAATATATTTAACTACATTGGTATTAAAATGGATTTTACCCTAATTCATGTTAGTGTACAGACATACATTTATAAGTGAGTAGGAAGCAGCTTGTCCAAGCTTTGGGTAATCAGCAAACTGAAAAATAGGAAATTCTGGCCTTATGTTTTACTGCCCTTCCTTTTGCTTCACACCTTCCATTTTCTTTGAATATTAATTTTCAAGAGTAATGTTTTAGGCTTGAATAAATACATAGTGTACTGCTAGGATTCTTAAATTTCTTTTGGGGTTCTCTGTTTTAAATGGACCAAAAATTCATAGGGCTTACTAAAAACAGCACAATAACTCAGCTGTGATTAGTTGTAGTTGTTAAGTCATCTACTTTGGTGCAGCCACCCAAAACACAAGCCACTTGCACCCCAATCTGGATTCTAGATAACCCTCACAGTTTCCTCTGCCTTGAATGCTCTTCCCCAGGCATCAGCTTCAGCAACGCCTTCCTATTTTGCTCAAACTTTCTTCAAAGAGACTAAGACTATTCAGATTTCCAAGCCCTTCCATCACTCTCCATTACTGGTCTAATTTAGTCTACTGTTTTCTGTTTCTCATAGCGTTTTTGACCCTTCCTTCTTTTAATCCATTTACTTCTTTCTAAAGTATGTTGTTCATTGCAGCTCTATCACCATGGGAATGTAAATTCTACTAATTCAGGGGCATAGATTGTTTCATTGACTGATGCTCTTGAATTTGACACACCCCACCACAGTACCCAGCAAACACTTGAGTGCTAAATGCATCATTTTGAATGATTGACTTATGAAGTGGACAAACAAAATTAGTTTTGTATATTAATTAAAAGAAGAAAAGCCCTTTCTATCTTTGAGGGTGGGAAATTGTAACCATCAAGCCCAGACTCTTTGGGCTGAACTGTCAAACAGAACAATTTTCTCTTAGTCATTCCACTCGCATAATTTTCTCGATGATTTCTTGATGGTAATGAGAGTTTGTGGAGAACGCCTCTAAAGTGATGGTGGCAATCATATTTCATATCTAATCCCTGCAGAAAGTAAGGAAGAATCTGGGATCATGCAGTTGCCAGTTTATTTGATTTTTCCCTTGACAGGTGACACACCACAGTAGAAAGGTTGGGCTAGATAGTTGAAGATTTCAAAATTCCCTTGGATAAAGCACTCTCAAGAAAATTTCCCTCCAAATTTGCAACATCCAGCAAGTGACATAGAATTCAATTTCAGTGCCACCAAAAAATGATAC
>JAJIBD010009409.1:0-55316 GCA_021461705.1 Cryptotis parvus | reverse complement strand
GGCCAGACTGCCCTAAAGAAATGGGGCCATGTATATATTTAAACTGGGTTAAATAGGCTCAGTGAAGGCCTGAGATTGTAAAATAATTTATCTTCCCTCCTTTCTCAAATTATCTGCTTTGGTTGTGTGTCTATACAGCCTAGTACACTCAAAATAATATTGCCTAACTTAAGGTAATGTTTATTATAAAACAACTTTAAAAATGCTCATCTGATCATAGTGCTTAAATTTAAGTCTATGTCACCTGTCATTTGTTTTCCCCTTTGTTCATCAATTTGCTAGAGCGGGCACCAGTAACATGGGCATAAGTCCTGTCCTGTCACATGTTAGCGTAGCCCAAGGGCATCTGCTCGCTCTAGGAACACAATGAGCCTCAAACCATACATTCAGATCATGGGAATGACATCTATAATTGTTGCTGATTTTTGACATATCAAATACCAAACGGGTAGCTTGCCAGGCTCTGTGGCAAAATTTAATTCTATAAAATAGATATATTGTGATCATTTTTTTTCAAAACCACAAACATCTTTATTTGTAAATTCTTTTGATTTTTTACTATAACATAAAGAATATTATTGTATTTTTTCCTCTAAATTCTCAGCTTTTTTTTTGTTTGTTTGTTTTTTGGTTCACACCCAGAGATGCTCAGGGGTTATTCCTGGCTCTTCGCTCAGGAATTACTCCTGGCGGTTTCGGGGGGACCATATGGGATGCTGGGGATCAAACCCAGGTCTGCCGTGTGCAAGGCAAATGCCCTACCCGCTGGACTATCTCTCCCGCCCTATTGTGATCATATATAAACCAAATGCATATACAAATATTTCACTATGTGTATCATTAAATACGTTTTTTGCGTGTGTGTATGAATACATGCATCCCTTAATGATCAGAAAGCTCAAAAACGGGTCCCTCTTAGTTTCTCATTTCTCTCATTCCATTCAGCATGGTTTCCTGCAAAACAAGCATCCAACTAAACTTCTCAGGCCACTGTGCTTTTTCCCAACTATGTAATTTGTCTAAACATCTATATTTGCAATGTTCCAGAAACAACTAGTTCTCTGGGCATTAATAGACAGCATAACTGTGTACTTCAATTCAGTCTTCCTCCAACAGATGGCAACACTAGTTACAGATTTTTAATATTTATGGACGATATTTCAGTATTTGATAAATCTCTAAGTTCGAGCATTTCTGATTTGTTCTAGATGTCTTGGCACGTGTTGAATTATTTGAGAATGAGTCATGTTGAAAAATGAAGAGGGAATTATCTTTAGGGGGAGAAATGTTAACAGTTATCTGGACCGAAAGGCATTTTTAACCCTGGATAATTTTTCGTAACAGGAAAAGTTTAGAATTACTTTGGAAATGCGAACATTCAGTGTAAAATTAGAAATCTAAGTATAGAAATGTGGGGCTAAGTTTATAATGAAAGGGCACCCAGTCAGTGATTACAAAGAAACACAAAAGATACTTTTACAAGAACCGATAGTTAAAAGGTGAAAAGAGAAACAAGAAGACCCTGAAAAGACAAAATAAGCCAGAAATAAAAGGTACAAAATGTAATTTAGTGTAGTGTAACCAAAGTCAAGGAACATGGGCTGGAACACAGAAAGGAGTTAAGGGAAAAAGCACAACAGTGAAGAGCGAGCCTGGCGCTTTGTTTTTTTCACCATTCAGTGTCTGATACCATGCTAAGAAACACTCTAGGGGTAAAATCAAACGTGGCATTAGATTTCTAATATTTTTTATAAACTGTAAATAGAAAGCAGAACTGTGTCTTTTTGCTAAGAAAGGTCATTGTGGCTTTGATTAGGTATTAAGGAGGTCCTGTCTAGCTAGGAGCAGCTGCACTTACATATAATACTGATGCGTGGAGACGACACCTGGATCAATTTTCATCCAGAACTCCAACAAAAAATTCTACAATACTCATCCTCACAGCTAGCAAGATACCTAAGGTTTCTCAGCATTCTAACTAGTGAAACTTTTGTGTAAACTACCTTTTATATGATCATTACCGAATATGTTTACAAGCTCTGGCAGATATTAATAGAATCAGAGCTTTGTTTTTCTTTCGAGGTAGGAGAATATGGATGTGACATATATTTTAAAAAATTATTTTCCTCCAAGAAAGTATACTATGTGTACCCTCATTTAGAATAAAAAAAAAATTGCTGCTATAGAGAAAATTTGCTGTGCTTATGTGGGTCATTCAAGACATTTTTCTATTCTTTTTTTTGAAGGGAAAAAAAAGACCATGAAAATGTTTGCTTCTCACATAAAAGTTCTCAATCTTTTTTTTCCTTCTGAGTTTTTCTTTCTCTCCTTTTTCTCTCAATACTAAATCAGAGTCTGAAATCTTGGTTGTAACTAATATTGATTTAGTAATTCATTTGCTTGACTTATAAATTCTTAAAGACAATATGAATTTAATAAATGAATTTAATAGGGGCTGGAGCGATAGCCCAGTGGGTAGGGCATTTGCTTTTCATGCAGTCGGCCTGTGCCAGCCTGGGTTCGATCCCCAACATCCCATATGGTCCCCCGAGCACCACCAGGAGTAATTTCTGAGTGCAGAGCCAGGAGTAGCCCCTGAGCATTTGCCAGGTGTGACCCAAAAAGAAAAAAAAAATGAATTTAATAACAGAGAGATGACTCAATGGGTTAAGTTTATACTGTGAATTCAGGAGGCCAGAATTTGAACCCCACCAATTTACATATTCTCCTGAGCAATGTCAGAGTGAGTCGTAGCTCAGCACCAAGCAAGGACCCCCAGCACCTTCAAAGTGACTCAAATGCAAATGCAAGTTAATTGTTATTAGTGATGTGCCTGATTGATATCAATGATTTGAAATCAAATCACAGTATAATCTATTTATTCATAAAGTAAATTAATCCACAAATTAGAATTGCTATTACTTCATTCCAACAAAGCATGATATTATCATGACCAGATTCAGATTGCATTTCAAATTAAGAATTGGTAGGCTTTTAGAATATTTATGATTACATTACCAAGAAGTACATTACTCTCACAAAAAAGTTTTATTTTCATATAATTATAAATAATTAGTAAAAATTCATTTACAAAATTAATTGCCTTTTATTGGTAATCCAAATAATGAAAAATTATTTCACAAATATATCTATGTACATTTCTGTTGAGTTCTATTTTAAGCATCCCACAGTTTTGTATTTTTTTAAACAGTTCTCTTATTATTAGTTTTATTCACTCTAGATAATGTGTATTCACTCTACATAATGTGCATTCAGTATCCAACATATATGCTTACTTTAGGAAATTTATTCAAATATCCAAATATAGAAAACTTAAAATTCTCCACTAACAAAATATATTACTCCAAGACTGGGGATCTGGCTCAAATGGTAGAGCAAATTTTTTGCAAGCTTAGTGCTTGTAATCTGAATCCTGATACCACAGGTTCCCAGACTGAATGACCCCTGACACTGAGACAATAGTAGCCCTTCAACACTACCTGATATGCCCCCCCATGAATACAATTACAAACAAGCAAATTACTCAAAATGTTCCTTGTTCAAATCTGTTTCTGTGCTGTGAGACCTCAGGCAATCTACTAAGTTCTGAAGAGCTCTGATTTCTCAAATTTAAAATGACTCATTATTAACTTACAGATTTGTTGTATTAAAGAACCATAACTTGACAAAAGTTGCATACTCAATTGGAACTGAGAACTAATCAGAACTGTTAGCAGTGGTCCAGGATGATAACCAGAAAACAGTATGCAGCAGTATGATTGTTTGTTTCGGTTTTCAAACAAAGGAATTGTGTATATAGTATATAAGGGAATTATTTATATGTTATAAAAACAAAACAACAGATAAGTTGGTTTTTTATCACAATGTACATTGTTATTCCCATTTTTTTGCCTGATCCTTAAGTTTATATGCAAAGTTTAGATTCTACTAGGTTTATTTTAGTTTTTTCTTTTTAATATTTTATTATATCACCATGAGATATACAATTACAAAGATGTTTATGTATGGGTTTCGGACATCCAGTGTTTCAGCACCCATCCCTCCACCAGTGCCCATTTCCCACCAACAATGTCCCTAATTCCCTCCCCCTCCCTCGCCAGCCTATATGGCAGATTCTTTATCTATTCTCTCTCTCTCTCTCTCTCTCTCTCTCTCTCTCTCTCTCTTTCTCTCTCTCTCTCTCTCTCTCTCTTTCTCTCTTCCTTCTCTTACATATTGTGGATTATAGTACATACACTTAGAGGTCATCATGTATATCTCTTTGCCTGTATTTAATGCTGAGTTCTAGGTTGGTGTTAGTACTTTTGACAATTATTAGCACAGTGTTCCCTTCTCTTTCTTACCTAACCTCTGACTCCCACACATTTGTGGTAATTTCCACCTTTGGCAAGACCTCCTGATCCATGTTTCACCTGACCTTGGATGTTGATATCATAATATGTATATTTATTTATGTCATGCAAATAAATGCAGTCATTCTATATCTGTCTTTTCCTTCTGGCTAATTTCACTCAACATGATCATCTCCATGTTCATTCATTTATAGGCAAATTTCATAATTTCATTTTTCCTAACATAGTATTCCATAGTGTAGATGTACCAAAGCTTCTTTTTTTTATGTTTAGCAATATTATTTTTATTTTTATTTTTTATTTTTTTTATATTCAATGGTGAGTTTTATTTTTTTATTTTTTTTTTTAGTGATTAAACATGTATTTATTTTAGTTCAGTTAAAACATACATTGTTTCATTGAAACGGTGTAGCACTTTGCCAACAAATCATACTGAATTGTTTGCAGAACCCATCCCGCCACCAGTGCCCATCTCCCACCACCAACGTCCCCGGTTCCCTCCCCCTCCCCAGCCCTGCTCCATGGCAGGTTCTTGATTTCTTTCCATTTCTCTCTCTCTTTCTTTTCCTTCCCCTCCAGACTATGGATTACAGAACATACATTAAAGGGTTGTCATGTGTATCTTTTTGCCTCTATTTAATGTTCAGTTCTAGGTTGGTATTAGTACCCTCAACAATTGTTAGCACACTGTTCCATTTCTGTCTTACCTAGCCTCTGAATCCCACACTTTTGTGATATTTTCCACCTTTGACAGGACCTCCTGATATATGTTTCACTTGATCTTGGATATTGGCATCATATTATGTACCTATATATTTATGTTATGCAGATAAATGCAGTCATTCTGTATCTGTCTCTCTCCTTCTGGCTAATTTCGCTCAACATAATCTTCTCCATGTCCATCCATTTGTAGGCAAATTTTATAACTTCATTTTTCCTAACAGCTGCATAGTATTCCATTGTGTAGATGTACCAAAGCTTTTTTATCCAGTCATCGATTTTCGGGCACTCTGGTTGCTTCCAGATTCTGGCTATTGTGAATAATGCTGCTATGAACATAAAAGTAGGGATGGTGTTTCCGCTGCGTATTTTTGGCTTCCCAGAGTCGATTCCCAGGAGTGGTATCGCTGGGTCAAATGGGAGTTCAATTTCTAGTCTTTGGAGGAAGAAATTCGAATGGCAAAAAAACATATGAAAAAATGCTCATCATCACTAATCATCAGAGAGATGCAGATCAAAACAACAATGAGATACCACTTTACACCACAGAGACTGGCACATATTCAAAAGAACAAGAACAACAAGTGCTGGCGTGGGTGTGGGGAAAAGGGGACACTCATCCATTGTTGGTGGAAATGCAGGCTGGTACAGCCTTTCTGGAAAACAATATGGACTTTCCTCCAAAGACTAGAAATTGAACTCCCATTGTACCAAAGCTTCTTTATCCAGTCATCAATACTCTGGCACACTGATTGTTTCCATATTTTAGCTATTGTGAATAGTGCTGCTATGAAAATAAAAGTGCAGATGGTGCTTCTACTGTGTGTTTTTGGCTTCCCAGGGTATATTACCAGGAATGGTATGGCTGGATCAAATGAGAGTTCAATTTCCAGTCTTTGGAGGAATGTCCATCTTGTTTTCCAAAAAAGGCTGTACCAGTCAACATTCCTACCAACAATGGATGAGAGTGCCCTTTTCCCGCATCCATGCCAGCACTTGTTGTTCTTGCTTTTGGATATGCGCAGTCTCTGTGGTTTACTTAGTTTTTTAATTATAATGTTTTCAACATTCACCCTGCCCATCCCTAAGAACCAAGGAATCAGATTTTTAAAAAGATTTTATAAAGCCAGGGAAAAGATTTATTAGTCTGTATAAAAATATTTATTATACACAGATTTTCATTAAGCACAAATTTTCATTAAGCTTTTCCAAATGTAACAACTGCAGTTTGGGGGCCAGAGGAACAGTACAGTGGTTAGGGCATTTTTCTTGCTCCTGGAATTCTGGTTCAATCCCTGGCATCCCATAAAATACTCTGAGCACTGCCAGGAGTAATTCCTGAGTCAGGAGTAATCCCTGAGCACCACTGGGTGTGACCCAAAAAGCAAATAAAAAACAAAAAAATCAAAACAAAACAAAAAAAATGACTGCAGTTTGTGGGAAGGAAGAAAAGTTATCTGAAGGATATGGGGCACAAACAGGCTCAAATGTCAGAAACGAAATTCAAAAAGGACTTCTTTCCTACAGTGGATTTTTTTTTTTGCGCCTGACCTACTTTAAATGCTAATTTATAGAGTTTACAGTTGTTTTATTCTCTGCACAGTCCATACCTCCTTACTTCTTTTTAGTCGGCCAGGGACCAACATCAGATATATATGTATATGTGTATATGTATGTGATGAACAACAGGGGGACATATGTATGTGTATGTGTAAGTATATATATATATATATACATAAATACATTATGTATATGCATACATCTATGTACATATCAAACATATACGTATATATCAATATACTGCATCTAGTTAGCTGTTCATTATTCAGTAACTATTGATCCACTTTGTAGATTTTCCATGCCCTTCCTTTTTCTCCTCCTCAATCCTACTACCTTTCCTTTGATGATTTCACTGCTCATTATCACCTCTTCCAGAAGTGAGAAGGAAGAATGTGAAATTTAAATGAGCTGAAAATGACTTTTAAAATTTATTTTGAGATAAAGAGAGAAAGTTGAAAATGTGAGTTAAAATTAGCCTAGGGTTTTCTAATGAGTTCATCCAGTTCTCCTTATCCTAGTTAAAGTGATTTTAATTGAGTTCTGAAAATAAGAGTGCCCTTCAACCCAATCATACCCCTTCTTCTTGGAATATACAGTGAAAGAAGAGAAATGATAATTATGTTTAATCCATGTTTTCTAGACTACAAAGGAAATATTAGTAAATACTAAAATTTACACATGTTACACTTACAAATTGCATAGTATAATAGTAAATAATTTAGAATGCAAGTTTGTAATATAGCTAATGAGATTATCCACATCTTTTTTGTAAGTTTGTATTTATTTACCAAATAAATGAGTCCTTGCAGCAAAAGAATAGAATACTTATTTCTTATTTGTTTCACAATTAATTTCTGAGTTATGGAAGGAAAGTTCAAAAAGTGTTTTATTAGTTTTATGATTCATCTCATGCACTTTCATAAATTTACCCAAATTAGTGCTATTCATTCAAAATACATATACATTTCAAGGGTGAATAAACTTATATAAAATGAAGCAATAGAAGTAACTACGGAAATGTTTTAAAACAAGACTTTTGGATTATTATAATAAATTGTAGTCAATGTATTTTTGTTTGTTTGTAGGTCACAGTGCTTGGGGGACCCTACAGCATGCCAGGGGTCCATCCTGGTTGTCCACATTCAAGGCAAACAGCCTGCCTGCTATACTATTGCTCTAGCTCCTAGTCAAAGGTTTTCTAAGCTATCTAATAATGAAAACCATTCTGGCCCCCAAATGGTCTACTGTTTTGGAAATGGGAGGGGAGAATAGGTACCTGACTTCAGACTTTGTATTAACTATGGGCTATCTGTCTTAAGTCCAACTAACACATGTAGTAGTGCTAGGCTATCCATAAATTTACTTAGAACTGTGCATTACTTCAGATATAGTCACATATATGCAGACAGAATGTTTTTGATGTCTACAAAGAGAAGAGCCAATCTACTTAAGTACAGTGAAAGTGTGTGTCTGTGAATCTGATTAGGAATAGTAATTCATTGAAATCAGTTTAATTAGGACCAGTGAGAGAGTAGAGTTGGTAGGGCACTTGCTTAGCATACAGCTGATCCAGGTTCAATACCCAGGATTCAGGGTCAACACCCTGGCCCGGAATAGAGTATCCCCACTATGCTGGAAAAAAAATCCCATAATACAGTACCAAGAGAAAGCCCTGAGCACAGGCAGGTGTTGCAAAGAAAGAAAAAATAATAAATTAAAATATATTTACTCAAAGTGATACCTTACAAAAAATTCATACCCTCAATAGTTTTTTTTTCCAAAAGTACGTGAATGGCAAATATATGCATATTTAATACACATTTAAATGTTTATAGGTTCTAGACTCATCCATTTAGGTAAGAGGGTGTACCAAACTAAAAATCTATGAGATTTGAAAATCATATACCAAAATTAATATACACTGAAAAACATAATTCATGCTCATAAAATTCATGTTATGTGCTATGATATATGGTATACATTTATTATATTTATTAAATATAGCTATACATTGTATTTTATAACATAATATAAACATAAATATAGCAAATATCAGTATCTAAACAAACATGCAATTACTTTGATTAGATATTATAGTAGAATTTAGTATGGATATAGAAAGCATAGTAAACCATAGTAAGTAAAGTGTCCAAAGTCATCAGATGTTGGACATTTGCTATAAAAATGAGCTTAAATGGGATGGATGGTTAGTAGTTCGAAAGTGTCCTTAGAACATTGGTGAATGAAAGTGGATACTTGGGACCAGAGCGATAGCACAGAGGGTAGGGTGTTTGCCTTGCATGTAGCCAACCCAGGTTCGATCCCTGGCATCCCATATGGTCCCCTGAGCACCTCCAGGAGTACTTCCTGAGTGCAGAGCCAGGAGTAACCCCTGAGCATTGCCGGGTGTGACGGCCCCCAAAAAAAAGAAAGGAAAAAAAAGAAAGTGGACACTTTGGTAATGTGTGTGATGTAGGAATAATGTGTTCATGAAAAGTATAATTAACATTATTGTATATCCCAGGATCTCAATAAAGTGATGAAAAAAAAAAGTAATTGCTAGTTTCATATACTAACAGAAAATGAAGAGTGTTTTTAAGTGGGTTAATACAGGACTATACTTTGAAATAGGTTTTAACTGTTCTGTATATATTGATGTCATTACATTTTGGATCTCATAATCTTATTAAAATATTTCAAATGGTACAATTATAATTTATTTAAATATTCAAAAGGAACCTAAAAAATGACACTTAAAATATGTACTATGTACATAGTTTAAAGCTGTTAATCTGACAGACTGTATCACTGTATCGCTGTCTGCCCGTTCATCATCGATTTGCTCGAGCAGGCCCCAGTAACATCTCCATATTTCCTGCCTCATGCTAGTAGAGCCCAAGAGCATCTGCTTGCTCCAGGAACATAAAGAACCTCAAACCATTCCATCAGGTCACGGGAATGAGGTCTATAATTGTTACTGGTATTTGGCATATCAAATACAACATGGGTAGCTTGCCAGGTTCTGCTGTGCAGGTGGCATACTCTTGTAGTCACCTCTAAATCCAGCATTTATTGATGAACCGCGTGGCGCTTGGCCACGTGGGACAAGGCTGTAATAGGTTCTTCTACTGGGTGGATTTCTGATGAGAGAAGTCTGGATATGGAAAATGACGGCCCCTCATGGCGTGGGGGTCGTTTGACTTGTTGCGAGGCTCTGGTGGGGTGGCGGGCCTGGGCTAGAACCCACCATATCCCTCCTGGGAGCCTCATGAGTGGTTGGGCACAGTGAGAGCCGGCAGCAGCTTCTTTCTTCTTCTCTATCTAATCTGAGAGACACTTAAATTAATTCTTACAGTTTTGTAGAGATAAACCTATATGGAAGTGTTTATGGTCAAAGAAAGTATTAACCTGGGGTGATATTACACAGTAAATAATAATTAAATTAGCCTGCTCACCATCATGGTTTATGTTAAAGACAGATATCACTCTGTTTTTAATTTCATGCATACATAAATAATTTCATGCATACAATGTATATATAACGTATAAGCCTTTTAAAAACATAAGCTGAAACAAGAAGGTATAATAACTCGTCTAAAGTAACACAGTAGCTTGGCAACAATCCAAAGAATGGAATCAAAATCCTGTGGCTCGATTCAGTGTATCATTCATTGTATCAAGTTGTTTTCCTTGTCTAGGGAAAAATAGCGTCTAGAGGAATATAATCTAACTATTCTTCTGCATCAATTTTTACAAAACACCTGGGAAGCAGGCCCAGGGCAATTGAGACATCTGAGAAGTTCAAAAGTATTATTTTCAAGGGACTAAGAACATAGAAACTCTTTATCTTAGAAATAGATGGCACCAGATGGTAGGTCACAAGCTGGTGACATATGGGACAACAGTTTTGAGAAACTTTCACTGTGTTAGGTAGAGAAGAAGAAAGCAGGGTATTTGTTCCTTTGCTTTTTCAAGCTCTGTCATAGTATAAACAAGGCTAGGAAATTGCTTTGATATTCACAGGAAAGACAGGAGCTCAGTTAACACTTTGAAATGTAACATGTAAGTTATTAGACGAAATTATGTCACACTCTCCCATGTTGATGACAAATGTCTGTGCCCAGATTTTGCAAATACTTATCAGTTTAAAGCAGTTTCTTATTTTTCCACTCAAGTTCTCTATTCTCTGGGAGAAGGCAACATGTTGAGCACTGCCTGGAACTCCTCAGTCTATGTGTTCATTTTGAACTGATTTTCATGGTGGCAATTCAGAAACCTTTCTCTCTCGCCAACATGCTTGCAACCTCCACCTTCATATGCTAGGTGGAATGTAAAGTCCCAAGCTTCTTTACTGCATATTTAGCTGACTTTATCTCAGCTCATATCATAGTATGTCATGTTTTTAGATAGAGTGTAGAAAAATCATTGCAGTTTACATATATTTAGTTTTTTCTACCTTAGTAAAGGCGTAAGCAGTCTCCATAGAGACTGCTAGATAATAAGGCAAGAAGACCAAAATTCTGGTGGAATGCGAAATATAGGTACTTGACAAACCTGCATTGTGTTAGAAGCATTCAATGAAAAATAAAGAGAGAGCCTACGACTCTGGCGAACATAATGGCAGTTGAGAAAACAGAAGAAAAAAAAGTGCTGTCACTTCAATTGGATTGTCTTCTGAAAGACAGCTTTCTGCATACTGTCTTTATAAACCAAGAACAAACTAAAGAAAGAAGCCACCCTTTTTCACCAGATAAAAGGTGATCTTAACTTATTGGTGAAGGCTTGGGCTGGGAGAAGGCGCACTGTTTCTGCTACTGCTATCTGTAAAGATATAGATGGAGTTAACTTAGATCGAGGTTCCAATCTGCATATTCTCTGAGGGATTATGGATTGCCTGTTACTGGCTATGTGCCTCCAAACTCCAGAAGCTGTGGATAATGTGGAAAGACATGAATTAAACACATATCAGAAGCAGCTTGGTACTGATTTTGGAATCAGTACCAATCTGGGTCTGCGTTTCAACTAAAGACCCAGAATAAAGTATTTACCAATTATGGTAAATACTTAATTTTACAGCTGCAGGGTAGAGTGAGCAGTTGAAGAAGCTAGGAAAGGCAAATTAATGTTTCTGACTGCTCTTGTTCCGCAGCTCTATAATGAATGGCCGTACACTCACGCGTTCCTGGGTGTGTGTATGTGTGTTTACCACTTCACAACACTTCACTTTCATGCTTAAGAGCTTAAAGGAGGTAATTTTATGCGCCAGAATTGTATTTCAAAAAATTCTTATTTGTGGACTCCGTTGTGAACTAAGAAGATTTTATAGCCACAGCTGTTTGATGCACTGGGTTGCCAATACTTAAAATTTAGGAATAGTGAGGATGAGAAGACAATAGGAAAGGTTAGAAGCAGAACAATCAGCTCAATGAAGAATTTACATCAATTAATATAAGTAGAAGAAGAAAAACTTGAGTGGTTCCCATGGCAAGTACTGGGATGTCATATCTTTCTCTAACCCATGAGTAAAACTTCTGCTAATCTGGACCCCATCACTAGGTTTTCGGCATGAAGTTTGTGTTTAGGGCAATGCCCAAGAGATCTGGGAAAAGGATGAAGAAAAATGCTCACTTACAACTAAGACCAATGATCTTGTTTCATAGACTTAATACACTGGAAGTTTCTCCCCAGACCTCATTTCAAAAACTAAGAAGCAGATCACAGGCTATTTGGTGTTGGAACCAGAGAAACTAACCCAGCACTTTGCACCAATCTTCAGTATTCTTTTCCAAAGGACCTCTCTTCCATTAATTGTTGAGAGAAAAAAAAATAATGAAATAATAATTTGAAAGGTAACTTTTTTAGACATAGTCTTCAAGAATGATCTTATAATATAACAATAACAATAACAACAACAATAATAATAATAACAATAATAATAAGCAAGCAAACAAAGTCAGCCCTTGGAGAAATGTACTGAAATTGCTTGCAGGCAGAGGCACTTCTTTTAAGCCACAGTTGCTCCCACTTTTCTGTCTTGGTTCTTGCCCCTGGCCAGAAGCCAAGGCTGACTCCAAAGTGAGACCACAGGACAGAAACCCAGTCACTAGCACCTACATCTAGGAAACGCTCTGACGTCTAGCAGACGTTCTGACACCACGAAGAGTGAAAAATTGAGATGGAAGCGGGTCGAAGCCTTTGCCGAATTGAATGTGTTCTTCGCTCTAAACCGTTTAAAACAGAGTTTGAAAGTCCTTCCCTGCGCAGAGAATAGATTCCCCGCGACTCTATGCAAACAAGCCTGGATCCGAATCTCTGGGAAGAACTGGTGGCAAAAAGCTGGAGACTGGGGACTGCGCCTGGCATTGCTCAGTAGCGCCGACTTCCTCTCTCAACTCTGATATAAACGCAGGCATGTTTATTATTGTTTTTTCCTAATTCTCTGTCTCGTGCTCGCAACCTGTGGACTTGGGTTCTGACTGGTGCTGCGCGGAGAGAGGGCCGGTGGGCCGGCGCTCGGGTGCCTGATCGGTCGCGGTCTGGAGAGGCAAATCGCCTCCTTCCTGCTGCCCTCGGCCGGGTCTGCACCGAGCGCGGCCAGGGCAGCAGGCCATGACCGTGCCCCTCTGCCCTATTGCCTTTCTGCCTCCCCCCTTAAGCTCGGGGCCTTAATTGCCGAGCCGGTGACTATTGGCTGAAGTTCCCCAGCGATTTGCATGAACAGAGAGGGAGTGTCTTCAGTCGCCCTCCCGTCTGGAGCGCGCTGACTGCAGCCTCCCAGGGAATGCGCGGCCGAGGGAATGCGCGCAGCTCCCCGGCCCTGGCACTGAGCTGGCGTCCGGCGACTTGGCACCCGCGCCTGGATATGGGGCGTCTAAGTCGTCCCAGGAGCAGCAGCAGCCCCAGAAACCTACAGGTAAGCGGATCGGATGCAGAAGAAGCCCGCGGCCCCCTCCAAGTTGCAGTGCAGTAACGCAGTTCTCCGTCCGGTTGGGGTTTCAGAGCTTTTATCTTCATCCAAACTTCCCGGGAAGATTTGGGGGAAGGGGAGTGAAGGGGAGGAAAGGAAGTTTACGGTGTGGCTCATCGATGTAGGGAGGAATAGACAAGTGTTTGGTCTGGAGAGGAAGTTTCAGAAGCAGAAATATTGACAGATGAGGCGGAGGGGGACTGTGTGTGCGCGCGCGCGTGCGTGTGTGTCTCTCTGTGTGTGTGTGCGCGCGTGCGTGTGTGTGTGTGTGTGTGTGTGTGTGTGTGTGTGTGTCCGCGCGCGTGTGTGTGTGTGCTAGATTCTGTTTTGAATCAGGGGTTCGGAGATTGTTTCCTTGCTGCCAGCATCTGGCTAGGACAGTCTGCTGCAATTGACAAATTGCTTTTTGCATCATCATTTTCCGCCTTTACTTCTCTTCTCCCTGGGGAGAGGATTAGTGTGAGGTGGGGAGGAGATTCTTTCGATTTGAATTTAGATGCGCACCGCAATGAAAATCACTTCTGATCTAAAAGTGGTAGTTGTTGCGGAGAGTGGGGAGGTGGAGTTCCGCGGGGAGCGTGAGCCTGTGTTTGCCGTCTTATTAGTGTGATAGATCCTGAGCTGGGACGCGCGTCTCGTTCGGGGAGAGCAGCGTGAAACCTTTCCTCGGGGCGTGAATCCCCACCTCGCAGAGCTCGCCGGCACCCGCCCGCTTCTTGCCCTAGCCCCGCTCACTGCTTTCCTTGTCGCGTTGCGTAGTCCTTCCCACTCCTTGTTCTCAGGGGTGCTCTACGTTGGCAATTTCCACTGTGGACTGAGCCAGAGTGGGGGGTGACAGAGAGGTTGGGGTAGGAAGTGAAGGGGGGAAAAATAGTTTGGAAGTCAGCGTTGTCCCGTATTTTTTTTTTCTCCCCCCCAGCAAGTTTCCTCTTCACCCCTTCCAGACTTAGAGGGTTTGCAGCCCAGAAGGGGATGGGGCTTCCTTGCTCATAGCAGCAAGGACCGCACGCACTAGTGCTTGACTCCGCTCTGCGTATTTCCGCGGGTGTGTAATGAGCCTTCTCCCTCTCTCTGCCCTGCCTCCCTTTCAGCATCTGTTTCTCATCTTCCTCTTCGTGGGACCCTTCAACTGCCTCGCGAGTTACAGTCGGGCCACGGAGCTCCTGTATAGCCTGAACGAGGGGCTCCCCGCGGGGGTGCTCATAGGTAGCCTGGCCCAGGACCTGCGGCTGGTGCCCCCGGCCGCCAGCAGGAACGAGCCGCAGTGGCCGCAGCCGGAGCGCTCAGGTGCTGAGCCTCACCCGCCTCTCTCCTTCAGCCTGGCCTCCCGCGGACTGAGTGGCCAGTACGTAACCCTGGACAACCGCTCTGGGGAGCTGCACACGTCTACGCAGGAGATCGACCGCGAGGCCCTGTGTCTGGAGGGCGGTGCGGGCGCTGTGTGGAGCGGCAGCATCTCCATTTCCTCCGCCTCTTCCCCAGACTCTTGCCTTTTGCTTCTGGATGTGCTGGTTCTGCCTCAGGAATACTTCAGGTTTGTAAAGGTGAAAATCGCTATTCGAGACATCAATGACAACGCCCCGCAGTTCCCTGTGTCCCAAATCTCGGTGTGGGTCCCAGAAAATGCACCTATAAACACTCGTCTGGCCATAGAGCACCCTGCTACGGACCCAGGCGTAGGCACGAATGGGGTACAGACCTATCGCCTCCTGGACTACCACCGTATGTTCACCCTGGATGTGGAAGAGAATGAGAATGGGGAGGCGCACCCCCTACCTAATTGTCATGGGTCTGTTGGACAGGGAGACTCAGGACCAGTATGTAAGCATCATCATAGCCGAAGATGGAGGCTCGCCACCACTGCTGGGCAGTGCCACGCTCACCATTGGCATCAGTGACATCAATGACAATTGCCCTCTCTTTACTGAGTCACAGATCAATGTCACGGTCTATGGGAATGCTACAGTGGGCACACCGATCGCAGCTGTCCAGGCAGTGGATATAGACTTGGGAATCAATGCCCAGATCACCTACTCCTACAGTCAGAAAGTTCCACAGGCATCTAAGGATTTATTCCACCTGGATGAAAACACCGAGTCATTACACTGTTTAGTAAGATAGGGGAGTGTCCTGCAAACTCACAAGCTCACCATTCTTGCTAATGGGCCGGGCTGCATCCCCGCCCGTGATCACCGCCCTAGTGACCATCATTAAAGTCATTTTCAGACCACCTGAAATTGTTCCTCGTTATATAGCAAGCGAGATAGACGGCATAGTTTACCTGAAAGAGCTGGAGCCCGTAAACACCCCAGTTGCATTCTTCACCATCCGAGACCCAGAAGGCAAGTACAAGGTCAACTGCTACCTGGATGGTGAGGGGCCATTTAAGTTATCCCCCTACAAACCGTACAGTAACGAATATTTGCTGGAAACCACAAAACCTTTGGACTACGAGCTACAGCAGTTATATGAAGTAGCTGTGGTGGCGTGGAACTTCGGAGGGATTTCATGTCAAAAAAGTTCTGAAAGTGCAACTCTTAGATGACAATGACAATGCTCCCATTTTCCCTCAACCCTTGATAGAACTCACCATCGAAGAAAACAATACACCCAATGCCTTTCTCACTAAACTATATGCTACAGATGCTGATAGCGGAGAGAGAGGCCAAGTTTCTTATTATCTGGGACCCGATGCTCCGTCCTATTTTTCCTTAGACAGCGCCACGGGCATCCTCACTGTTTCAACTCAGCTGGACCGAGAAGAGAAGGAAAAATACAGATATACAGTCAGAGCCGTTGACTCTGGGAAGCCACCCAGGGAATCTGTAGCCACAGTCGCTCTCACAGTATTGGATAAAAACGACAACAGCCCCAGGTTTATCAACAAGGATTTCAGCTTCTTTGTGCCAGAAAACTTCCCAGGATATGGTGAAATTGGCGTAATTAGTGTAACAGATGCTGATGCCGGGAGAAATGGATGGGTGGCCCTCTCAGTGGTAAACCAGAGTGATATATTTGTCATAGACACAGGAAAGGGCATGTTGAGAGCCAAAGTCTCTTTGGACAGAGAGCAGCAAAGTTCCTATACTTTATGGGTGGAAGCTGTTGACGGGGGTGAGCCTGCACTTTCCTCCACGGCAAAAATCACCATTCTCCTTCTCGATATCAATGACAACCCACCTCTGGTTTTATTTCCTCAGTCTAATATGTCTTACCTGTTGGTACTGCCTTCTACTCTCCCTGGCTCTCCAGTTACAGAGGTCTATGCAGTGGACAAAGACACGGGTATGAATGCTGTTATAGCTTACAGCATCATAGGAAGAAGAGGCCCTGGCCTGAGTCTTTTAGGATTGACCCTAAAACTGGCAACATTACTCTGGAAGAGGCTTTGCTACAGACCGACTATGGTCTCCATCGTTTGCTGGTGAAAGTGAGTGATCATGGTTATCCTGAGCCTCTCCACTCCACAGTCATGGTGAACTTATTTGTCAATGACACTGTCAGCAATGAGAGCTACATTGAAAGTCTTTTAAGAAAGGAGCCAGACATTAATATAGAGGAAAAGGAACCACAAATCTCCATAGAACCAACTCACAGGAAGGCTGAATCTGTCTCCTGTATGCCAACCTTGGTAGCTCTGTCTGTAATAAGCTTGGGTTCTATCACACTGATCACAGCGATGGGAATCTACATCTGTTTAAGGAGAGGGAAAAAGTATCACAGGGAAGACGAAAATTTGGAAGTACAAATCCCATTGAAGGGAAAAAATTGACTTGCATATGAGAGAGAGGAAACCAATAGATATTTCTAACATTTGATACTATATTTGTGGAATAACTCAAAAGATGTTTTAATTAACTTTGGGTAGTCTTCACCACCTAAACAAGATGTGTGTGGACGGTAGTTCCAATGAAGAACAAGTAATTTATAACTTGTACTATATTGTAAATGGCTGTTTACAGGTTTTTAAATTTAAAAATCAGAGGTTATAAAACGTGTACAGCATTTTTTAAAAGAAAATTAGTACTAACAGCTATAGAAATGTTATTAAAATAAGAGGTTTGGATGTGATTTGCAGCTTTCATACAATGAGCAGATGATAGCTAAAACTTGGGAGCTAAGGTAAGAAAATGAAACATTACTTTCCCCCCCCCTAAAAATTCCTTTAACCACAAGAGGGCATCAGATGCACCTTTGCAAGGAACTGTTTTGAGGTATTGTACATGACAGTTGTTGTACATGAAATTAATGAAAGAGTATATTTTAAATATATTGTTTTTAACATTTAACAAATACGAAATTAAAAACTGAATTTTACCCTAATAAATGTATAAGAAAGAAAAGAGATAAATTTATAAATAGAAAGTTTATTACCTCATAAGTACCTTAGGTGTTGTTCCAAAAGAAGGCATTACTGAGAAAGTACACTTCCTTTCAGCAAGAATCAAGACCTTGCCATGTGTTGAAGATTCTACTGCTAAGCAGTATCTCACTCTCTGTGTTCTCACATTGCTTTCTGTCTGCTCTAGCACTGCACTTGTTTTGTCATGGGGAGAAATAGACTGAACATGCAACTAGAAAGCCAGAAGCAAAGAAATATTTCAACTCTTTAGTTGCTTTTAGACTTTGCCATTTTGGTGCTTTCAGTTTGTCAGCAGTACCTTTATACTTTGACTACATACTAGATGTTTAGAATCTTCAACTCATCCATCACATAAAAGAAAAAGAAAACCATATTAAAATGAAATTATTCTAGACTCTAGTGTGCACTATTGGTTGATTGCTTACTTTTGTCTTTTTATGAAAATTGTACTTATCGTTTTGTGTTGTTAAGGATTGTGGGCTACCAATTCTAGCTTTGTTTTTCTTTGTTTTTCTTGTTTTGGATTAAGGCCAAGAGTTTATTTGCTAGTGCAGCAGCATTTTTTTAGTAATTTAAATTTTACTGAATCCTTTGCAATGAAGCAATTTGCATCATCAGTAACTGGTTACATCCACCTCATTGTTTGACCTGAAAATTTCATTTACATGAGACCTATTGCAAATGTATCTGTGTAAACAAAGAATGTGGTAGATTAACTGGATCATTCTGCTTCTGTCATCATGTCTCTGTACTGTACCAAAAGTGTTTATATGTCTTAAAATTAAAGGTATATATTTTCATAATTGCTTTCTCATTCTTACCATTTATATTTCAACATGGGTTTGTTCTTTCCCAAAAGTGCCTGCTATTGGCATTTGCTTGCTTTTAGAGGTAAATGTGGGTAAAGTGTAAATATTCTGCTAAGCTGAAGTTTATATTAAACTAATCCTTTACTCAATTAAACATTGGGTAAATTATTCAATATTTGTAGCTATCAACATGTATATACATATATATTTAATAAAGAGTATGCCCATGTTCGAAGGAAGTCCGGGTATAAAAAACTGTACTCATGCATGTTAACATGAATATTTATTATTGGTTTAGCATCAGTTATAAACATTCATCTTATAGCTAATCCTCTGATACCTGTATTGAAAGAACTTTCAATACATATTTTAAATTGCAAAACAAAAGAACTGAATGGGAACACCAAGACCTATAGAACTACTTTTTTTTTCATTTTCATCAATTTCACAATTTAACTAAAAATAATAAGCATATGAAGTCTAAATGTTTGGCAAAATAGTTATATATTTTTATTGCAAATTCTGATAGTTTGAGAGGCTCCCGAGCTAAGAGGTTAAGATCCTTTAACCCACCCCCACACTTTATAATCATTATATATGCAAAGCAATGAGGAAAGCATGCTTGATCATTCATCTTTTGCATTATTTCTCTTTCTAAAATTTAAGGAAAATCTATGAAACAAGTAACATAATTAATTAAGGATAATCTATAATTGTGATGATTTAATTATAGTTTAAATAACAAAATTTTCTATTTATTTCTAAATTTAGAAAAGTTTTATGTACTTTGGAGTATGAACATTATTTCCAGCATGAGAAATGCCTGTAACATTAATAAAAACACTTGATCCTGAATAATTTATTGTGGTAGAATTTCCTTTATAAATTCACTTCATTTACTTTAAAAACATTTATAACAAGGGATGTTAAAGTAAATTAAGCTCAAAAGATAAAAGCCCCTTTCTACTAACACCTTGTGCTAGAACAGTTGCCAAAATGTATGCTAATCATGTCAATGTTGTTAGTTGAGCTGGCACAAAAATAAATGTTCCATTCATTAAAAACCCTAATATCCATTTAACAGTTTGAGAACCAGTGAGTTCTCTTTGCCCAAACTAATGAAGAGGAGATTGCTCTGATCTTTGCACAGCCAAATTCATTCTTATACTACAGAGAAAATTGTATTCATTTGAATTGGAAACCTCTAAAACCAACATAGCAATTTCAGCTTCATGGAAAAAAAAACAATTTATGCGACCTGACCCTTTAAACTTCCGCCACATAATTAAAAAAAAATCTTGGCTGCTATGATTGTGTCAATGGCAGTTAAAAAGAAAAGGGAAAAATGCTTCTTTCAGAGGAATTTTCTAACGATATTATGTGAAAAATTACTTTTTGTAATAAAATGTTTTTTGTACTTCAAAAAAAAATCAAGAGTCATGCTCTTGCTATGACAAAAGATCACTGAGACAGCATTAGGGATGGAATGTGAGCTTGACTGAATTGTACTAAGAGTCTCACATAAAGCGTTTAATGTGTGCTCCCTGAAGTTATCTTAGTTGGCAATGGTAAAAGGAGGAATTAAGCCAGCTACTCCTCGGCAGATTCAGGTACCAAATCTCCTTTCAGCAGGAAGAGGACTTTGATGTTCTGATTTGTGAAAGATAGTGGAGATTGTATTGAAAGGAGAGTAATGAGCAGTACTGATTTTATGGTGATCTATAACTTCATTGGGCAGCCTCAGCTGATGAAGACCAGCGACAGTACCTGAGCATGTTTTACCTTCTGAGTACATTTTTTCTCACTGTAACAAAGCAGTCAATTGCTGCAAAATGTCATTTTGCTGGCTTGTGTAATCTCTTTCTATCAATGTGCCTTTACAATGTGAGTCACAACTATTAATTAAAGGAAGGATAATGAAGTCCTCTAAGTATACTCATAGCCAAATAAAAAGAAAAAAGAAAAAGATTGGAAGTTCCTGACAACAACAAATGAAGCATCATAATGTTGATAGTTTCTGACAGAACTTTTTTTCAGATACATATGTAGCTATATAGTTAAATGGAAAGAGAAAAAGAGAATGAGAGAGAAGGAGAAAGACCATATCCAGTAGTGCTTAGTACTTATTACTGACTATTTATTCAGGAATCATTATGGCAGTGTCAGGGCTAAAAGGGGGTGAGTGGAAACTATCTGTGATATCAGGGATCTGAGCTAGTGTTGGCTTTATGTAAGGCACACACTTTTCTCTTATGGCTCTATCATGTATCACTTTTAAAATAACATAATAATATAAGCATAATATATACATGCATAGAGTACATAGTAATTTTAAAATGATACTTATTGCATATAATGGTTTAAAAACAGGATTATTTTTAATAGATTCATAAACTGTGAATTTATGCCTCTAAAACAATAAAATAAAATTTGGTGACTTTTACAATGACCTTTATGACAATCCACCAATGTGAAGAGGTTAAAATACCGTGTTGATTAAAGCAAGAATTATTCACTGATTCACTTCATATATCTTTATTTTAGTCCTCTCACTAGCAAGAATTTTCTGAGAAAAATAGATTGCATTGATGGAATTAGATTTTTCTTTAATGTGGAAAGCCAATATGAAAATCTTTTAGCTCTAAACATTGGGTGATAAATGCCTACTTTTAGCATGCTCTGAGGCAGAACCTGCCCCATTTTTTAGAATCTTGGAGAAACTTCCCACAGAAAAATCTCTAATTCCATCGCATTCAGAGAATGTCCTGTCTACAATGAATCTGAAAAAAACCCAAAAAACAAAAAAAAAACAGCCAAGGTAAGGTAGGCAGATGGACAGAGTAAAGGGATTCACACAAGAGGAAATAGAGTTTAAGGCATGCAGTGAAATACACCTGTAGAAATCGAAGAACCATAGAGGACAATTCTTGATGGAAAAGATAAAAAGAATAAAGTATATTATTAACAATGACTTGCACATAGTTATGTTGTTATAAATAACGAAGGCACTTATGTGTTATAAGTGGATATTCCAAAGTAATAGAAATGTTAAGGATTTTGATCAAGTAATTTGGATGTAAAATATATCCCTTTATGGGCGGAGCGATAGCCCAGCAGGTAGGGTGTTTGCCTTGCTTGCGGCCGGGCCCATGCTGGCCCGTTTTCGATCCCCGGCATCCCGTATGGTCCCCGAGCACCGCCAGGTGTAATTCCTGAGTGCAGAGCCTAGAGAAACCCCTGAGCATTGCCAGGTGTGACCCAAAAAAGAAAAAAAATATATATATATATATATATATATATATCCCTTTAGTACATGTTGAGCTTGTGTTAAATAAAATTTATGAGGTTAATTAAAAAGTACAAGATTTTGGAAACAGTTATGTCCTTTAATGTACTGCATTCTACTATGTGTAGGAAAGGTAGGCAGGAGGGAGAGATAGAGAAGAAAGAAAAGATATACAGAACCTGCCAAATAGTTGGGGTGTGGGAGGGAGGAGGGAGGTGGGGACATTGGTGATGGGAGATGAGTTCTGGTGGAGGGATGGGTTTTGTAACACTGTAGAATCAAAACTCGAGCATGAGCATCTTGCAACTGTATGTTTAAAAGTGGTGTAATATGGGACTGGAGCGATAGCCCAGCGGATAGGGCGTTTGCCTTGCATGTGGCCTGCCCATGCCAGCCGGGTTCGATCCCCGGCATTCCATATGGTCCCCTGAGCACCACCAGGAGTAATTCCTGAGTGCAGAGCCAGGAGTAATCCCTGAGCATTGCTGGGTATGACCCAAAAAAAAAAAAAAAGTGGTGTAATAAAATTTAAAAAATAAATTAAAAAAAGGACTAGTTAAGAGACTGGAGAGATAGTACAGTGCATAAGACATTTTTATCGCATGAAGCTTCTCTAGGTTAGATCCATGGCATATAGTCCCTTGAGCACAGTAACAAGAGTAAGCGCTGAGCACAGTTGGGTGTGAATAAAATCAAAACAAACAAAAATGTATACTAGTGACAATGTATGTGAAAGTAGGAATCTTAATCTTAAAACATATAAAATAGATTTTATATGGGTTGGATTAGATAAATAATCAACCTGTCAATCTGAAACGAGTATGTATTAATCAATATATGGTAAACTGTAAAGTTCATAATTTTATCATTTGCATTCAAGTGTATTTTAGAAAGTTGAAAAGGAAGGGAACTCACTACTCATTAAATCTGCAATTATAGGGCTGGGGCAAAATAAAAATTAAATAAGTAAGTAAATAAATAAGTAAATTCACCTACAATTATAGCACTTAAGCCACCCCCTCATAGAATGCTGGCTTTATGCAATAGATCAAAATATAAGCACCGTGATTTACCCAGTTTATTTCATATTAATGACTGTGGACTCTATTTACTTTTACATACATTGCCTGTACCCACACTGATTATATTCAAACATGAGTTTCTGACCTCATCAAGGCTATTTTTCTCAAGGCATTTATAAAATTTTCCTTATAGCTGCACTAAAATCTCCATATGAATATGTTTTGTCAAAAATGTTTAAAAGACAATAAATCAATTGCTTGATATGTGATGAATATATACTTCTCAGTCTTATATGAATGTCAATAAATAGGATATGTCTGTTGCAGATTTATCTAAAGATGTATCTTTATATTCTAAATTGTATTCTAAAGATGTATTCTAAATTAAATTCCAAAATATATTCTAAATTATATTCTAAGATCTTCAATTCTAAAGAAGATCCAGCAAATATGAGTTGGTGAGACAGATAGCCATGGCCAATAAATACATACTTCATAAATTTTAATATCACTTTTGTGTGAAATACATTTGTTAACTAATATTGTGTATCAGATTATCTGGCGTAAAATCAGATACTGAGTAGTATCCAGTATCGACTAGTGATATTTTCAAGTACAAGCTAAAGACATATAATGTATAATCAAAAAGATCATTGTATATGATCCTAGCTTCAAGGGTCTTTGGCCTTTCTCTCAAAAAATGTGCTTCTCACAAACTCTTTTATGTGGAAAGTATGAATTTATTCTATCCCATGTTACAATTTTGAAAATAAACTTACTGAAAACACTATTTCCTAGACTTGAAGTATCTCACATATATTAACTATTACTATTGCTATCAGATTAAGTAATGTCCTAGGAGGTTTAATTGGCAATCCTTTCACTTATTAATATATCAATTTCACACATGCGATCTCTTATTATATATTCAAATGAATAATGTTTATATTAAATGTCTTTGTGTTTTACACACTCTAATATATTAACCATTGTCTGTTTCATAGACTATCTGACTTCTTCCATTATAGCACTATGTAACCATCAGTCCTTTTTAACTTAGAAGTCTCATAAAACACAGAACTAAATTTAAATTATTATGCAGTGGAATTGAAGAAATGACTCAGTACAACATTTTCAATTTAAAATTGAAACAATATAGACAGAACATTTAAAAATGACAACTAAGAGTATTAGAAAGTATCAATCATGAATACAGGATATAATTAAAATTCTACTGAAAGCAAAAGCTATTTTGTCTTCAAAAATTTCCATTAAAATACACATCTTAATTGTATCTTCATTGGAAAATTAATGTCATGTACATAATATGCCAGTTTAAACATTCTCTAAGGCAAAGTATTTAAACTTAAGATTAATCAAAACGAATAAAATAATTAATAATTATATAAAATAATATCTTCTTTGCATGATCTTGAAGAAAAATATGAACAATTTAAAAAGTTACTTGGATCCAGAGAGATAGTAAAGGGGGGAAAAGCACATGCCTTGCATGTGGGTGACATTGTTTAATGCTGACCACTATACGTGACCGCCTGAACACCATTAGCGATTGATTACTCCTGAGCACAGAGCCAGAAATAGTTCCTGAGAACAAGTGGGAGTATCCCCAGCCCTCTATAAAGTGTTTCTAAAATATTTGTGTATTTATATATGTATATATATATATACATATATATATATATATACATGAAAGAAGGGGACTGTTAATTTGCAATATGGGAAAGGACATTTACACATGCAAAGTAAATCTATATTAGATACAGAAAGAACAATTTCAACTGTAGATACAAAGGCTATATTTGATCTAAATAAATCACTTGGCTTCCATGCTAGATAAAGAGAGATTAAACTAAAAATGACTGAGTGTTAAAAACTCACTAATTCACAATTTTACTCACAATACCACTTTACAATTCCAAAGAAATTCTGTAACATTTAGTGTCCATCTTGTAGATTTTAGCACACTATTCTGAAGGTTGAGGAAAAATAAATGCCTCATTTGTTATTAATTTACTAAATGTATTTATTAGTTGGTGCCTATTACAATGAAGAATTATTCTAGACATAGAGCATGTTTTCATTCTTTACGTTTTCATCTTGAAAAATGTTATGCTCAGATTTTGAGAAGCCATCTAAATATCGCTAATCTATTCCTCTTCCCATCATGTTTCACCTATGGCTTTTCCACATGCATTTCTATCAAAAAGAGACAAGGGCTCATCATGACAGGTGAAATACTGCTAAGGGATACATACTACAATCAGGAAGCTTATGAGGTGGTAAACAAAATTATTGGAAGAATACAACTGACAACACTTAAATTGCAAAATAGGGATCAAATGTTTCTGGGGAAATAAAGGCAAACCTAAAAGAATTTTATTTGTTTATTTAATTTTTAAAAGAAGTTTATAACATATGTCTTTGATTCATTCTGAAACTTAGATGTCTCTATATCTCTTTGATATACCTTTTACTTGAAGGGTTAAATAAATAAGTGCACTGGACAGTGTGACCAGCTTCTGTGGATATAAAGATAAATACTAATTTTTTTTCTTTTTTGGGTCACACCTGACAATACTCAGGGGTTACTCCTGGCTCTGCACTCAGGAATTACTCCTAGCATTTTCATGGGGGAACCATATAGGATGGATGCCGGGGATCAAACCCGGGTCAGCCGCATGCAAGGCAAACGCCCTACCTACTGAACTATTGCTCTGGTCCAGAGCTATTTTTAAAGATATTTATTGACTCTACCTATATACAAGCAACCCTACTACTACTGTATTTGAAAAGTTTCCATTTGAAAGTATGTTTATCATTTCAAAGTCATAGTTTTAAAAACTATGAATCATTTTTATTGGTGTACATGAATAATAATATTGCTACTATACTTTTATACATATGTTATTCTGACGAGAGCACCCACTTCCCTCCAATGTCCAAGGACCCCTCCCATTACAGTTGACAGGTCAGCTTAGTTTTGTAGACAAAATCTTCAGTTCTGATGTCATCGGTAATTCACTGTTCCCTTACTATCAATTTTATAGCTATATAAAGTTGTCTTAGTATGTTTTCCCAGTAAAATGAAGTTTTTATTTCATGGAGTATGAAGTATATTTAGAGAATTGTTATGTAAATATATCAAATAATATTATAGAACTGCATTTTCAATGTTATAGTATCTGGAAAAATGTATTAAAAATACTTTAATGTTAGGGGCGGGCGACAGCCCAGCGGGTAGGACGTTTGCCTTGCACGCGGCCAGCCCATGCCGGCCCGGGTTCGATCCCCGGCATCCCAAATGGTCCCCCAGCACCGCCAGGAGTAATTCCTGAGTGCAGAGCCAGGAGAAACCCCTGAGCATCGCCGGGTGTGACCCAAAAAGCAAAAAAAATATATATATACTTTAATGTTAGTGTACAAAAGTTACCGCTCCTGTGTTCTAAATTTTATCTCCCATTATGAAAAATGTATATTGTTGAGAAACACTAAAAAATTCAGTAGAAAAATACTTGAAATATTTTAGAGATGGGTTGAAATGGTGAAAAATAACCAATAATTAAAAATTCATTTTTAAAGAATTACCTGTAACCATATTCCTTTATAAAATGATATGCACCAAATCATCCTCATCCCCACACTGATTGCTTTATTAAAATAGCTTTCTTCACATTTTTTGGAGTAAAATGATAAAATCCTAAAAATGTCCAAAGTTATATGGATGTAGACAACATTAACCATAAACCAGGTATTTATAGTCTCAACATACTTTATGTTGTCTCCACATACTTTATGGTAAACTGTTTTCCATTTATGATGCCTTCAATTATTTTACATCAGCAAAAATTACCACTGAAATCTTAGGTATTTTTATAAGTACTACTTAAAATTATCTGCAAATAGAATAATGTCTCTAAAGGTATTTAGCTTATCCTTAAAATACTAATGCTGAATCATCTAAGTATTCAACTATAGCAAAGCCAACTATCCTGCTTGTTTTATTTATAGTTC
The DNA here is from genome assembly GCA_021461705.1 of Cryptotis parvus. Classification (NCBI taxonomy): domain Eukaryota; kingdom Metazoa; phylum Chordata; class Mammalia; order Eulipotyphla; family Soricidae; genus Cryptotis; species Cryptotis parvus. Next base: position 28,184 of record JAJIBD010009409.1, on the reverse strand, counting down.
TAGTTTTACAAGAGTTTTTTTTCTTACAAAAAACATAAAAAACATAATTTATTCCATGCCATTTAATAAATTTATTTATCACAGGAAATATATATATTATATATACATATATTCACATTTCTGTAAAAATTATGTAGTATAAGTGATATAAAACTCTTTAAATATGATATCTAGTGCAATTTAAGTGAACTGAATTAATTCCTTTTTCATGATAGACTTTTTAAAATTATGATCGTGTATTTGGTAATGTATTTCACAACAGTTTCCATGTTTTTGTTCTATAGTTTCTATGTCAGTATACACGTCTACCGCCACGGCTTAAATTTATTATTGTCTCTGGATACACTGCTGAAGAGCCATAACTGACTAAAATTCCCAATAGTATTATTTGGCAGGAATGTTAGCCCAATTGAAGGCAATTTATAAAACATTTTAGTATGAAATTTATACACTGGAAAAGAGAAGCTAATCTGTCTATAAAAAATTACAAACATCTTTTCTAATTTAGCAAGCAGAAATATGAAAATGATAATGTTCTCTTCCCTTTAAGCTTCCATAATGACACTCAGTTATCATACAGTTGCTCTCTCATAGGAAAAGTAAAACATACCGAGAATCTATATATTAACCTGTACTTAGAGTACGTAAATAGCCAGATCATAATTCATGTTAATTCATGGACACCATGACTATACAATGTTACATAGCAAATGGGTCTTAAAATTATAACTGATATTGGGGCTGGAGCGATAGTCCAGCGGGTAGGGTGCTTGTCTGACACTCAGCTGACCCTGGTTCGATCCCCAGGATCCCACATGGTCCACCAAGCACTGCCAGGAGTAATTCCTGAGTGCAGAGACAGGAGCAATCCCTGAACATTGCAGGTTGTGACCCAAAAAGAAAAAGAAAAACAAAAATGTATAAAAATAAAAAATTATAACTGATATTATGGATCTTAATATAAAATCCCTAATTTTTACTGATTTCTCTGCTTACAGATAACAACGAAATAGGAAATTCATTCTATAACAGAATGGAACCGAATTTATCAACAACCTGAACAAACTAGCTTCTGTAAACCCACATAACTCTGCTGACACCTTGAATCTTACATTGCAAAGCAGTAATAAAAGGAAGAATTATATTACTCTGTACTTTGGCTTTGAAATAAAGAACTAGGAGTTATTAAATTAATATTTTCAATTACTAATTTCAAAAAGTTTTTAAAAGCAATCATGGGAAAATTTTATAGGGCTGGAGCATGTTGATCCATAGACTGGGTTTGATCCATATGAAACTGTATGGTCCCCTCAGCCTGCCGGGAGTGATCTCTGAGCACAGAGCCAGATTCTAAGTTATCCCTGAGTAGTGACACGTGTGAACCCTCCAAAAGAGAGAAGAGAGAGAGAGAGAGAGAGAGAGAGAGAGAGAGAGAGAGAGAAATTACTACAGTATCCCAAAAATAATATAGATTTACTAATAATGGTAAGAGTTAGTTGATTCATATAAAAACATTATTTTATGGGGTAACTTTTACAATAATGTTCAAATTTTTTCGGGGCCGGAGCCATAGCACAGTGGGTAGAGCGTTCAGCTGGCTGGGTTCGATCCCCGACACCCCATATGTTCCCCGAGTTCCGCCACCAGTTATTCCTGAGCAAAGTGCCAGGGAGTAATCCCTGAGTATTGCCAGGTGTGACCCAAAAAAGCAAAAAAAAAAAAAAAAGAAAAGAAAAAAAAAAGTTTAAACTTTTCTTTAAATACATGTTAAATAATGGCGCCAGAGCAAAAGCACAGTGGTTAGAGCATTTGCCTTGTAGGTGGCTGACCCGGATTCAATCCTTGGCTTCCCATATGGTCCCCTGAGCACCGTCAGGAGTAATTCCTAAGCAAAGAGCCAGAAGTAACACCTGAACATCACAAGATGTGACCCAAAAAATAAAAATTAAAAAAAAAAAGTTGAATACTGAACTAATTATTTTTTGGGGGTCACACCGGGCCATGTTCAAGGGTTACTCCTGGCTTTTCCCTCAGGAATTACTCCTGTCAATGCTTGGGGGACCATATGGGATGCCGAGGATCGAACCTGGATCAGTCGTGTGCCGCGGCAAACGCCTTACCCGCTGTGCTATGGCTCCAGCCCCGCAACTAATAATTTTGAAATAAAAAAAAAAATCTTCAGAAAATAATAGAAAGAGGGGGTGGAGGCGATAGCACAGCAAAGACGGCGTTTGTGTTGCATGCAGTCCACCCCAGTTCTCTACCTGGCATCCCATATGGTCCCTGGAGCACCGCCAGGAGTAATTCCTGAGCAAAGATCCAGGAGTAACCCCGAGCATTGCCAGGTGTGACCCAAAAGCAGAAATAAATAAGTAAATAAGTAGATAAATAACAAGTAGATAAACAAATAAATAAATGACTAAACAATAAATAGATAAATAAATGAATATATAAATAAATAAAAACAATAGAAAGAGAAATGGAACATAATGTATTGAATTATTTTACTCTACTTAGCCACAAAATAAAACCAGAGTCAATTCTCTTCATCAAAACTCAGTTTGCTAGAGCTGAACTGCAGAATCCTGTATTGTTGTATTTGTGTCAGACCCACTGTGAGATGAGATTCACTGAGTGATTGATATTAGTAATTGAGATACCTTTTGTGCTCGTGTTATGATTGCATATGGAAAGGTTGTTCTAAAAAAAAACAAAGTGCGTGTTAAAAATGTGATTTTTCACTTTTTTTTATTACAGACTAAACAGCTTTTTAAATGGATGAGTCTCTTCAATTGATGGATCATTTAAAGTGACTTGTAATCTCTAATTCTCTGAAAACAAGCACTTAGGGAGACTTTTAAAAAATACATTCTCCACCTAATTTTCCAACAACTATTCAAAAGTTGATTTACAATATATTCACAGCTGATGATGTGAATTTCATTAGAATCGTTGTCTTAGTATGTTGACTGTATTGGGCCTTTATTACAGGCAAATTCAATATATAATACTGAGAACTACATTATACAATATAGTTCAGAGTGATAAAATATCATTGTCCTGCAATTGCAGTCAATTGAAAGGTGAAAATATCAAGTCCTATTGTCCTTCATTATGCAGACAGACAGTTTTTGTTTCCTTTTTATTTTGCATGCCAGTCATTTTTATGATAGCATGGATTATTTTATTCTAAATTTTATTTTATTTATTTATTTTTTTTTTGCTTTTTTTTGGGTCATACCCTGCAATTCTCAAGGGTTACTTCTGGCTCTGCACTCAGAAATTAATCATCGTGGTGCTCAGGAAACCATATGGAATGCCTGGGAACAAACCAGGGTTGGCTGCATGCAACGCAAACGCCCTACCCACTGTGTTGTCGCTTTGGCCCCTAAATTTTAATCTAAAAAAGGAAAAATGGGAACAAGTTCAAGCAAATTTCAAAGTCAAACAGATATGTCATAATCCAAATGTAAAATTTTCACATATTAATAAAGGAAGAATTGGAGGGGGAGAAAGGAGATCTTGTGTTCATTTTGAAACATTTTAACAAAACAATAGGAAGATGCATCATGGAAATATAAATCTCATTCCAAATATCATCCCGTTCTAAACTGTATTTTCACAAACAAAATTTTGCCCATTGCTTGTCTAATTTATCCACTAGGTTGTGGATACACATCCATAGTCGGGTAGTGGCTTATGGAGCACATAGTCTGGGGCAAACAAAATAATCAGTGTTTCACCTAAGATAGTATGTCTAATATTTTTCCTATATTAAAGTTCTGGTTAAACATGAACCCAGTGCCTGATATCAATACTCTGAAATGGGCCTGATGAAGATGATAATCTCCATGTATAAATGTCAGCAGACGCTATGCTTGAATTGGAATACAGATTGCTATCAAAATGACCAGATAATAACTACAGCGCTGAAAAGTTCCTTCTTTGAGTCTTTGGACATTAGTCCTGCTCTGAAACACTGGCATAATTCTACAGTTCAGGTCTGGGTTTGAAGCTTTCTACTTTTTGTTCAAAAATGACCTAATGCAATTCAGAGAATTCTTAAAGTCCTGAAAAATAATTGAGAATTATGTAGTCACAGAAGAGACAGCAGCAGTAACTAGTAACTAGTGGAGTTGATTATAAGATATGAAAATTTTTCATAAGATATGAAAACTCTAGGAGTCACCACTGGTATATTTAACCAGAATCTGTATTTACTAAGATCACTGTATCACTGTATAAATGTCTTCCCGTTCATCATCGATTTGCTAGAGCGGGCACCAGTAGCATCTCCATATGATCTGACTCATGCAAGTAGAGCCCAAGGACACCTGCTTGCTACGGGAACATAAAGACCCTCAAACCATTCCATCAGGTCATGGGAATGAGGTCTATAATTGTTACTGGTATTGGCATATCAAATACAACACGGGTAGCTTGCCAGGCTCTGCCGTGCGGGTAGCATACTCTTGCAGTCATCTCAAAATCCAGCATTTATTGATGAACCACGCAGCCGCAAGCAACCACGCGAGCCAGGCTGTGATAGGCTGGTCTATTGGGTGGAGTTCTGATGAGGGGGAAGTCCGGATGTGCAAAATGGAGGTCCTCATGGAGTGGGGGTTCATCTGGCTTGTTGTGAGGCTTTGCTGGGGTGGCGGGCCAGGGCTAGAACCTGCCATCCCTCCTAGGTGCCTCATGAGCGAGTGGCTGGGCACAGTGAGAGCCAGTAGCCATTTACTAAGATAAGTATTTTTTTCTCTTTTTCTTTGGGGTCACACCTGATAATGCTCAGGGGATACTCCTGGCTCTGCACACAGGAATTACTCCTGGCAGTTCTCTGGGACAATATGGGGTGCCGGGATTTAACCAGAGTCGACCATGTACAAGGCAAATGCCCTACCAGCTGTACTATTACTCAGGCCCCAGATAAGTAGAGGTGTATGCACATGAAGGATTGATAAAATGTATTTGAAAACTAGCTATGAGATTTGTCATGTTGACATAACATGCAGATTAAGAAAAAGATAACCTTCAACCTCCAGATTTTCAAAAGATCCTCCCAATTATTATTCAAATGTACCACCAAGTTTAAATATAAACAGGTTAAAATCTTATTAGTCCCAAACGTGTCTTTTTTGCTGGGTACTCTAGCATCAAAAATTATTGGAATTAATTTCATTAGGAAAATATTCCCTCAATTGCCTATAAAATAGGATACTCCCTAAGGAATGATCTCAAGAATTATCATGAATCACATATTTTCTTCCTTTTCATAAATTTCATAATGTTATCATAATTATCCAAAGCAGACCAAATAAGAATGATGATTAGTACCTCTCGTTTTACCTTCTGAAATTTTAGTTTACCACAATTACTGAAATATAAGCTTCATAAATTCAGTATTTTCTCTTTAAGATTTAATTATAGATGATAGAATAATATCTAGGCTAATAAAACACTTCATAAAATATTTGTGGAATTGGGCCGGAGCGATAGCCCAGCGGGTAGGGCGTTTGCCTTTGCGGCTGGCCTGTGCTGGCCCGGGTTCGATTCCCGGCATCCCATATGGTCCCCCGAGCACCGCCAGGAGTGGTTCCTGAGTGCAGAGCCAGGAGTGACCCCTGAGCATTGCCGGGTGTGACCCAAAAAAAAAAAAAAAATATTTGTGGAATGAAGTTATAAATAAGACAACGTAACTAAGCATGGAACTGAGTCTGCCAGTACTGCTCTGAGGATATGCACAGTGAGAACAGTTACAATCTGCAGATCATCTATACTACCTGGGAATTTGGAAGAGAACAGAACATGTCACCAAGACCAAAGTTAGGGAATTAGAAACAAAAATAGAAAATATGACCGTATGAATAAAAGATATTATTATGCAGGAAATATTATTCCTGTCTTAGCTACCAATATGAGAAGTGAAAGAATATGAAATATAAGAGAAAATATGGAAAAGCATAGTCTATACATGAACTATTAAGCAAAGAAAAGTGAAAATAATAGTACTATTAATTGTTAGGAGTGAAAGATATGCATATAAGACTTACTACTAATTCTTTATGCTACTTAAAGAATCAGGAAAGTACTGCCTCATTTGATGAAATGAAAATGATTGGTGTTATCCAATAAATCATGTGTACACAAGTTTACAGTGAAAAACCTCAGGGAAATTTCATAAATATCTACTAGCCACATTTCCACAATTGTGGATAACTCAGGGATTATACTGAGGAGTGATGCAGGTAAACCCTCAGGCTCTATGTCTTATTGATGATAAGCAATAGTCCAAATACAGATTCCTTCTGACTTACCATTTGTCTAATGAATGTGATTAAAGTATGACAAAGTAAGAACATAAACATTTCCAGGCTAATTTTTTATACTTAGGATAAAGACAGTAATAATATTGGTATAGAATATATATCAATTTATTCCAATTGATGGCTTTCAATTATTTGACAGAGGAGAAAAACATGAAGTTGTGAAAATCAGTTCATTAAATGACTTATTTAAATTTTTCATTAATAATTTGTATGTGACATGTACAGACTTTCTTAAACATATCCAGTTGGAATTATTTCTCTGTATGTGAGTTAAGTATTTTAAAAGTAAAACTGTGATTTAATGGAATAAACTTAATAGGAATAAATAAAGGCCATTTTAAAGGGAATCAATGTAAGCATTTGGCTTAAAAGGTAGCAGCCGATTTTAATATAAAAATATTAATAATATCTAGACTGAGTATATTTCTGTGAGTGTCCATATATGTTATTATAACAGAACAGGCAATACATTCAAACTAAAAGATAAAGGAAGTTTGTGCTTGCTCTAGAAGCATCATCTGCTCCTTATTTTGCAGACTTTTCTTTCTTTCCCTGCCTCCTGCTCTCTAATTGCATCCAAATGGTTCTCTCATTTGTTTTTCTGGCTCTTCCATTTGAGACATTATGCCAATAATATATGCCATCCTCATTTGGCTCCTTTCTTTCTAATCTGCACTGCTAACATATTGTTTCAGTAAAACTTTTAATATCCGTCCATTCTCACACCTGTCATACAGCTTGAGGTAGATTCACTGATACAATTTATAATTAGAAATTAAGTTACAAGACAGTCAACAGGCCGAGACAACCACCTCTGCCCTCTTTTCATTAACTAAGTCATAACCGGACATAGAAGACAATTGATGACCACAACTTTAGAAAAAGTACACAAAGGAATGCTATTCTCACAGAATTGTATTATCATATTGCCAATTATACAGATCTATAATTTCAGGGATTGCATGCTACTAGCAAATGAAAACAAGTAGATAGCTGATGCAAGGAAAAATAAGCGCATATGTATACAACTTTAAAAGTGCATTCTTTCCCTCTTCTATAAACAGAAATAAAGAGAACAGCTTGAAACGTGTAGAGAAGCATAATTATTGTGACATTTAATAGTAATGGAGGAGTGCACTTGCTTTGCATGTGTGAAACCTTAGGGTCAATCCTAACTCTGCAAACAAGTAAAAGCAAATGTGATAAAGGAAGACAGGCCAAGGGCCAGAGCTAGAGCACACGCTCTCGCTGCAGGAGTCTGAGTTCTGTCTAGGGCACTGCATTTCCCTTTAAGAAATGCCGAGAGCAACACTTTAAGCAATGACCCAGAAGAGTGCCTTTGAGCACCTCTCGGTGAGGTACACATACACACACACACACACACACACACACACACACACACACACACACACAGAGTAATGGGAACCAAGCCCCCATTTGCATTAAGATACTGTAGGCTAAAGAGACTAACACAGAGTGTTATATACATATATATATGTATGTGTGTATACATATATATGTGTATACATATATATGTATGTGTGTGCATACACATATATGTGTACATACACATATATATGTGTGCGTACACACATATATGTGTATGTATGTATACACATATATATGTGTGCATACACATATATATTTGTATATGTGTATACATATATATGTGTATACATATATGTGTATGTGTGTGTATATATATATATATATATATAAAAACAAGTTACATAGATTTCTAACATAATTGTTTTAGTATTGGCAAATTCTCACTATTCATCTTAATCTAATATGTGTATAACGGAAATAAAGATAGAATGCAGAAAAAGAATGATAAAAATAGTGGATATTTTATTCAGAAAGTATATATTCATGCAAAGATATATGTCATAGAATCAATATTTATACACTTTTGTGATCTTAAGATGTGGAGGTGATTTTAGGATAGTGTTTCTGGTGACCTTTTAGGCTAAAGCCTGAAAAGTAAGCTATCATGGAAGAAACATATAAAAAATAAAGGAAAGAATAAACGACAATCAGAAAGAATGAAAAAAAGAAAGAAAAAGAAGAGAGAGAAAGACATAAGGAGGTAAGAAGGATGATAAGGAAAAGTGGAAGAAAGGATAAAGATTAAAAAGGATAAAGGGTTGAAAGAACTGAAATGACAAAAAAGAAAGATAAAGAAAAGAGTAGAAAGTTAATAGTTCAATACATCAGTGCTCAAAACTAATCACTTTAAATTCCTATTTTTGAATAAAAAATGTATTTGCAGTTTTGATTATGTTTAGTTTTGAGTTTGGGGCCCATACTTGGCTATGTTCAAAGCATGTGCTCTGTGCTAAGGAATCACTCCCAATGACTGGTACTTGGAGACCATATGTGATCTTGACATCAAACCAGGCTGGCAACATACAAAACAAGTGCCTTAATCCACTTACTGTCTTCTGCTCCCTCACTCTGTATGTTCTGTTCTTCCAAACTATTTTGGATTGTTAACCTTATACTTATATATTTTTAAAAGTCAAGACTAATAATTATACTAGTGAAGTAGGATTTAAAGAAACTTTGAATTTGAAGAAACTTTAAGAAATGCAAGGAGAGAGAGATCCATGCTCCAGTGAGAACAGGAATTGCATGAAGGATAAAAATCTGGATTAGTATTTTATTGGAAAAATGACTTGAAATTCTCTAGACATACTATGTTTCTATATTTTGCACATACTGGTCTCTGCATTTAGATTCTCTGGCTCTGTTAAGTCTGAGTTCAACTGTCATTCTGTTGGAAAGTTCACCCCAAACATTTAACTTCCAAAATATTTTTAATATACCTATACTAAAAATAATTTCTGATTATAACTATTTTATATTTTTATTATCAACAACATATGACCTTCTTAATGGAGTTATAAAAAGTACATTTAAAAATTGAAAAATATTCTAATTGTATCAGAGATAGTTAAATCCTCTAATCTTTCTTTTAGTTCAATAAAGCAAGTTCCGGACAATGAGATTTTACAATTTTGACCTTCCCATCTATACTTTGAGTGAATTCACATTACTTAATGATGAATAGTCTGTGTCTAACATGTTTTGTGTCCCTATTTTTATTTAAAAATTCAGGAGGCAAACTTTTTCCATTAGCTTCTTCTTTGAGAAATTTCTGGGTCATCTTAAATTATTAATAGCCTTAGATGCGCGCCCCTTCTACCAACATAGGCTATGGCTATGTAAGTACATAATCCTAAATAAAAGATAAGTTACATATACCTATGGTATAATTAATATGAGATGAATGACCTATATCTTACATCTTGTTATGATAAAATTAGATAAATATTAATACTTTGTCTATGATATAGGTCCCTGTGTCAGAGCCCTGGATACAATATCAACTTTTTTTCACCACTGATTGCTACAAGTGTATTATATTCATCAAATTAGCTTTCAGAATACCAGTTTCCTAGATAATACTGCTAGTTAAAAAATTAATTTACAAAAAGGAACATTTCAGTTGCATTCCAGCGTGCCGGATAATTAGCTACAAATTGCTAATCGTGGCTTCAACAAGAGGCATTTTGGGGCAATGTAAGTGTAGAAGCAAATTGTATAGTGTAATGGAGACAAGGCAGAGGGGTTACGGCCTTTTGCTTGCATGCAGTAGACCTTGCTCAAGCCCCAAAACCAACAGTCCCCTAACTACCACTAAGACTGATCCCTGAGCATAGAGCTGTTGTAAACTCCTGGGTATATCTCACAAATCAAAGGGGGAATAAGTTGTAGTAAAATTTGGATTTAAGACAGTAAGTGTGGACCAATACAATAATATAGCAAGTTCAACCTAGGTCAGATCCCTCGCACCGCATGTGGTCCCTAAGCTCTGAAAGGAGTGATCCCTGAGTGCAGAACCAGGAGTAAACTCTGAGCATAGCTGAATGCTCATTCCCATCATCCCAAAGAGAAAAAGAAAAGAAAATGAAGAAAGTTGGGGTATCCAATTCTCAGACTAGATAAAGGGAAAAGTCAAGAGAAGATGCGTAGTGGGAAAAGGTTCTACTCTTGCATCCTCTGAGGAATATTGAAAGCAGTGGAATCATAAACATTTTGAAAGGAGAAAGCACAGAAGAATCAGTAGCTCGAATTAGAGAATATTCAGGAGGGCATGGTATTAATAACAATAAAAAAGATGAGGTAGAGGTAGTGGCCTGATTAGGTAGGATGAAAAATGCTTTATAGCATTGAGAAAAAAACCCAAATATGGGTGCAACTGTGAATGGTGAGAAGGCAGAATTGGCTGAATAACTGAGGAATCTAAGGGAACTAATCACTCATTTTCTCTATCAAGTATAGAGAAGTAGAAAGATAAATCAATAGTTGAGAATTAAAGGATGGGAGGTTCAGAATTTCTATTTTAGACAATATAAAAGAATGTCTTTCAGTTAAAGAAAGAGAATTCAATTATGAGAAATACATAAATGGATGCCTTGAACTTTGATTTTACACATTTTTGATCTTCTAAGCCATTGTTCATATGCAGAAATGTAGGCATAATGAAAGAGGACAGATGACTCCCAACCAAGTCTGAGAGTTTTCTAGACATAAGTGATGACAAGAAAACAGGTAGAGAAGATAATATTGTAGAGAATAGTTGAAGTGCATAAAACAAACAGAATGAGGGAAAATGCAAATTTTTCATAAGAGAAAACTATTAGGTGTTGGGCTCTGAGCTGCTAGCCTTAGGGTCCAGAATTTTCCCGCCACAAAACCCTAAGGGCAGGACCCAGAAATGGGCCCTGCCCATAAGGTTACACCCAAAACATCTGTGCTAATCCGAGCTAAAGTGAGGCAGAATGTGCCTGGTCTTCTGACCTCTGACCACAGGGATATGTAAATCAATTATTGTTACCTTGCAAATGTTACCTTGCAAATGCTAAATCTGTGATTGTCCTTTGTTCCCCTGTTATAATGGCCCAGGAGCTTGCAATTGCCCTGTGATGTGTGCTTGTACCCCCTCGTCCCAAATATTGTATAAAAGGCTTAAACTGTGTCCAATAAAACGAGTGCTGCTATCCAGAGCTCCCCGCTGCATGGGTGTCGTTAATTCTTTCTTTCTTTCCTTTCTCAGCAGTGGCAGCGGCAAGGCAGAGTTTCTCCCAAGTCCATCCCTCACCCTTTTCCACAGGGATGAAATCCGGCAAGATCTAGGTCCCCCTCATTTGTGCTGGGGGCTGCTGGCCAGGACCCCAGACAATTAGGGATAACTTTGATTACTTTACATATTAAAAATGCACAATTGGGGAAATTTATTTAACGTGTCAGGTAAGAGATACAGTTGGAACGATTTATTGTTTAATAAGTGGACCAGTTGGCCAACTGCATGGTTTAGCATGGGAAAGAGCAGTTTGGACAGGTTAGGTAACCAGTTTAATGGAAATAAGGTAATTAAAAACTAGTGTAATGGGCAGATGAGCTACGTGGATGCAGAGTAATTTGCAGAAGTGTCAGAAACTGAACAGGAGGGGAAGCTATGAGAATTGTGTTGTATTTGCAATAATTTCAAATCAGTGGGAAGGATAAAGAATTCCAAGATTTGTCAGTGACAAAGAAAACATTTGAAAAAACACTTGACTTCCCGTTGTTCATCGATTTGCTCGAGCGGGCACCAGTAACATCTCCATACTTCAGGGCATCTGCTCGCTCAGGAACACGAAGAGCCTCAAACCATTCCTGCAGGTCATGGGAATGAGATCTATAATTGTTACTGTCAAATACAACACGGGTAGCTTGCCAGGCTCTGCCCCTGTAGGTGACAAAAAAAAGTAGAGCGTAATAAAAACATTTCATTTGAAAATGCTACATAGAGTATAAAAACTCAAATTGCTGTATTCTCCTCTCTCTGTTTTATTATTTATTTACTATTCTTGTTTTCCCCTAATGAAAAACCACATAGGCCTCATGGTGTTTCTGGGGAATATTAATTTAACAAAACTAAAACCCCTTTCATAAATTCTAAATATCAAATTTTCTTTTAAACCCTTATTTTTTTTGTTTTGTTTTCCCATTAATCTGAGTGTCAACCTTAAAATTGAATGGGATTTAAAGTTAAAAACCTGGTCTTATCTATACTACTTAAAAATTTATACTTCTGTTATGTCTGTATTAAAAGTAATAATAGATTTTCTAATGACTACTCATTATATCAGTATCTGTTTTAAAATGGTTTCGTATGCGAACCATGGATCCAAAAGTCATAGACGTATTCATGCCAGATTGAAGAAATGACACTTGTTTCCAGCATTATAGGGTAAGGAGAAAAGTTGCATCTGTTGTCCCTGAATCACAGAAGGTATGTGGTAAGAGAGAACTGGGATTTAAGGCAGCAATTCTTTCCAGAAAGAATTGCTTCTCAGTTCAGGAAATTAAAGGAGTAAAACAAGGACTATGAAGTTCCATACTGAGTTCGGCAGAATAATAACCTAGCACATTATTTGTAAAAGTTTATTTCCTACTATCCCACAACTACTGAAATATATAATTTAGAATAAGATCTCTATTAAACATAGACATATAGGCAGGTATAGGAAATATTTTTCTCTTTGAAACCCACTTGTGTATTTATAAAATCATGCAGGGACCATAGGATGCAAGCAGATAGAGAGGAGTAGGGTGCAGGGCAGTCACAAGCAGCATTCACCTATCTCGTTATGTGGCAGGGCTAAGTCACATGCGCTAAATGGCCTTTTTATGCCCCAGCAAGATGGTCCCTACCCCTAGAATTAGATCTAGCAAGTAAAGTTGTTTTATTTTAAAAATGGGTGCAAAAGTCCATGTTTCAGATATGAGATACATTTATTAGTACACATATACTTGTCAAAAATTGTTTCTTTTTTCTAATTTATTAAAGATTATTTGTTCATTTAGTTTTATTACACCACTGTGATATATACAATTACAAAACTGTTCATGATTAGGCTTTAGTCAATACAGTGTCCCAGCATCCATCTCTCCACCAATGCACATTTCGCACCACCAATGTCCCTTGATTCCCTCCACCCTCTTTCAGCCTGCCTCTATGGCATGCACTTTGCTTCCTCTCTTTCTCTCTCTATCTCTCCCTCTCTCTCTTTATGTTGTCTTACACATTGTGGCTTACAATACACACATTTAGGGATTATCATATCATTTTGCCTACATTTAATTCTCAGTTCTAGGCTGGAATTACCATTTCAACCAATTATTAGTGCACAGGTCCCTTCTCTTCCTTACCTAACCTCTGACTTCCACACAGTTGCAGTAGATTCCAACCACTGACAAGTCTGCCTGATCCATGTTTTCTCTCAACTTGGATATTAGTATCATGCTTTTTGTATATCCCACAACTGAATGCAGTCATTCTATATCTGTTCTTTACCCACTGGCTAATTTTACTCAACATGATCCTCTCCATGTCCATCCATTAATAGGCAAATTTTATAACTTCATTTTTTCCCAACATCTGCATAGTATTCCATTGTGTAGATGTACTATATTTCTCTTTGTCCAGTCATCTGTTGTGGGCACTCAGGTTGTTTCCAGATTCTTAAAAATATCTCAATCACAGGAACCAGAACAATACTACAGTGGCTTTTGCCATGTATGGGGCTAATCTGGTTTCAATCGCCAACATCCATTATTGTTAGATAAGCCCCTGTAGATGACAGTTAAGAGGGTTAGGAGGCCAGAACTCTGAACTGGCCAAGTGGTTATAAAAAAGGGCCCCAGGAGAGAATCCTGGGGAATAGTTCCCGGTGCTTGGGCAGAAGGGTCAGTACCAGAACTACAGGTATACAGGGCCACAAGACTTCAGGGTCACAGGACCAAAGGACCAAGGCCAGAACCCAAAGGGCTTGCCTAGAAGAAGAAAGGACCTGAAAACAAGACCAGGACCCAGAGGGCCAGCCTGAAAGAGAAAGGTCCTTCTTAGAGAGCGCTTGGTGAAGAAGACACATAGAGAGAAACCGAGAAATATATACAGAGAAACAGAGATATAGAGGTGAGAAACAGAGAAACAGATAGAGAGGCAGACAGAGAGAGATAGACAAAGAGAGATAAAGAAAGGCCCTAAAGAGAGAAGCCTTGAATAGAGAGGACCTGAGAAGAGAGATCCTGAAAGAGGATCTCTGAGAAAGAACCTGAAAAGAGATGCCCTAAAGAGAGATGTCCTGAAGAGAGACACTGAAGAGAGGAGCCTATTGGAGAACCTGCAGGAAGAGAGAGGCAGAGGTCCCTGGAGGCGATGTTCCTACAGTGTGGTGGAGTGACAAGTGAGAGAAAATAGAATTAAAAGGAGACCTTCAAGAGCCTGTGATCTTGTTTCTTTTTCCTCCCTTCCTTTGTCTCTTCTTCTCACTTCTCTCTCTTCTCCTCTTTTCTCTCTCCTTACTTCTCTTTCCTCTCTCCTTACTGGGGGAGGGGCCTGGGGTTACACCTGGGGTTGCCTTTTATTTTTTGCCAAATCCAGCCCCAAGTTTACCTTCTACATTTTGATTGGCTACTTATTCCATGGTGAGATTAGCTACCTGAGACGTGGTGCTTTCTTCCTTAGCTCCTGTTGCATCAAGGGCAAACTAGTATAATCCTTCCTATAATCTTAAATGATAGTCTCAAGTAGGGTTGTAGTCTCCTGGTAAAATCTAGCTGACCCATGCTGGGTTCAGTGGGCATAAAGAGGAGCTATTCCCAATCTAGATACCACAGAAGTCTTATAATAAGTCAGAAGTTACTCATACAGAGTCAAGGTGACTTTTGTAACGGTCACACTCTCCATCAGTGTTTACACGGAATAAAGATCTCATTAGTATGAACCTGGCTTAAGAACATGTAAATAGATTAAGTTGTGAGTGGATAGATGAAATAGATTAAACATCAAAGCTCCCAAGCTAGCTAGGCCTGTCATCCAACAGCTTTATAATTCAGTCCTTCTACCCCTACCTGGGGAACACCCTCATGTTTGAAACCAAAAAGTTGGGCAAGATATGCCAATAACTGAGTCCAGTTGAGACAGAAATATTGCTTCAAAATGAAGAGTAGGAACACTATTAAGGATTAAAGTTTGTAAATATTTTTACTCCAGTTGCTCTAAAAAACACTAATTGTGGTTGGTTTGTCTTAACTCAAGATCTAAGGGAAGAAAAAGTATCAACCATATTCATACTTACATAATATTAAAACTTCTTAGAGCATCCAAGGGTTAATTAAAGCTGTGCAAAATACCATGTAATCAATTATAAGATAAAAATATTGCATCTATATATATCATTTCTAAGCTAAAAATGTATTTTTTACATTTCAAATTAGCATTGTTTGGCATGTCAAAGGGTTATAAGTTATAATCAACAACATTTAGTTTTATAAAATTCAATCACTATCACTATCTTCCCGTTCATCATCAATTTGCTCAAGTGGGCTCCAGTAACATCTCCATATGTCCTGTCTCATGCTAGTAGAGTCCAGGGGTATCTGCTCACTCCAGGAACATAAAGAGACTCAAACCATTATATTAGGTCATAGGAATGACCTAACATAGTATTACTGGTATTTGGCATATCAAATATGACATGAGCAGCTTGCCAGGCTTGCCGTGCAGGTGGCATACTCTTGTAGTCACCTCTAAATTCATCATTTATTGATTAACTGCATGGCCGCTTGCGGTTGCGTGAGCCAGGCTGTGATAGGCTCGTCTGCTGGATGGAGTTCTGAAGAGAGGGAGGTCGGAGTGGAAAATGGCAGACCTCATGGAGTGGGGTGGGGTCATCTGGCTTGTTGCGAGGCTCTGCTGGGGTGGCGCGAGCTAGGGCTAGAATGCACCATCCCTACCGGGCGTCTCTTAAGAGGCTGGGCATAGGGAGAGTAATATGAATTATATATCTTTTCATTGAAGATCTATGTATCAATACTGGTTTTCCTTCTATTAAATTAATTTTTTTAATATAAGATTTTGTTCTAATACTCAAAACCACCCTGGCTGGACTTGGAGCAGGGATTTGGGCTCCTCCTCCCATTTCTCCACCTCCATGTCAGCAGGCATGGCTGCGAGCATCTAACCACCACACCCGGCAACCCTGGAAGAAAGACAAACCCGACCCACAGCTGTGCTGCTTGTCCCCACGTGGAAGCTGTCCATGGAGTTCCAGAGGGCAGTAAATGGCTCAACCAGCCCCTGGCTGAATCCAATATAGCTCCAAGGGGTTCGCTCACATGAGCAGGGGTGGGGAGCATGCTGGTCTGACTTGGAGTGGGGATTTGGGCTCCTCCTCCCATTCCTCCACCTCCATGTTGGTGGGTGTGGCTGTGAGCTCCCAGCCACCACAGCCAGCAACCCTGGAAGAGAGACACTCCAGACCCACAGCTGTGCCACAGTCTTAGATAATAATGGAAGTTAGGACTAGGTCCTTCCCAGGATCTTTCACATTTATACACTGTATACAGTTCTTGGAAGGTTCTAGCCATGGCCCATCATCCCAGTGAGCTTAACAAGAAGCCAGGGGAACACACACACACCATGAGGTCAGTCATTCTCAATATCCAGACTCCACAGTTCCTCAGAGCTTCACCCAAGAGAAAAGCTGATCTCTCCCGTGAGGTTCATCATGAAATGCACAGGGTGAGAGCCTACTACTGAGAGAGTACCACCTACATGGCAGAGCCTGCAAGCTACTTGTGTTGCATTTGATATGCCAAAAACCAGTAACAATTATCGACCTCATCTTGTGACCTGGCGGAATGGTTTGAGGCTCTTCATGTTCCTGGAGCGAGCAGATGCCCTTGGGCTTTACTTGCTTGAGACACGACTTATGAATATGTTACTGGTGCCCACTCAGCACATTATGAACAAGGGGAAGACAAGTGATACAAGTGGTACTCAAAATCTCTATTATCTGGTTTGTAAACACAACTTACCAGAATGTGTTTACAAAGGTCTGTCATTTCATTTATTAGAAACCTGATCTTTAAAATAGGCAAATTTGTGCATGACTAAATTATAACTTTAGGCTATTCTAAGCTACTGATAGACCTGTGCAGACACATTCTGAATCACCTGAATTCTCTTGATTCTGAACACCAGCACGTGACTAATGTTTTGGGTTGGGCTGTAGCTTGAGGTTTTCTACTCTTTTGAGACAATTTCAAACGCTTTCACTGGCAGAGACAATAGTTTTCCAAAATGTATCACTTCTGAAGACAGATGCTTTCATTTCAAGCCGCTGACTAAGTTTGATTCCAGGTACCCTAATAGAGTCCTGTGAGTACTGTCCAGAGGGTTGCCTGAGAACAAAAGCAGGAGTAAACCACAAGCAAACCAGGTGTGCCCTCCCCACCCACAAATTACAAGAAATTAACAAATAGAAATCTGAAATTGAACACTTCTTCTAAAGCAATTTCTTTATTTTAGATGCAGTTTCATTATTTGGGAGGGACAATATCTCCAGGCTCCTATCAATTTGTAGTCATATTAAATATTTATTTTCAGTTTGGTACTTTTCATTTTTTTCCATATTTCATGAACATGCTAAGGTCATGAAAATATTTTCATGCCTTTAATTGCTTTTCCGTTTGGGGCCACACCTGGTGGTGCTCAGGGCTTACTCTTGGTTCTTTTTCAGGGATCATTGTTAGAAAGTCTTGAGGATCACACGTGATGCCAGGGACTGAACCTAGGTTGTCCATTTGCAAGGCAAGTACCTTACCAACTGTCCTAACTCTCATGCCCCATGCATGTCTTATTTTTGCCCTTGGAACACTTATATTGAAGGAAATTAAAGAACTCTGAGTAGAAGAATCCTGTCCTGTCATTCAAGGAGTAGATTAGGGGACATTTAGCCTGTCAGCCATCTAGGTATTATCCATTCATCTAGGTATCATTACATAATACCTTTGTATTCTGAAAGCTAAGGCAACGTCCTATGGAAGTCTATGTGATAGCCTTGGCATAAATATAGTGTTGTATTTCAGTGCATAGCACCCCAGGAATTCTTACACAATTACATTCCCTGTGGTAGAAGAACATCCACTGCAAGCTGTAAGCAACATAGTAATCAATTTTAGAAATTACTTTTATATATTTATCTGTAAAAGTAGGGCAAATCTTGTAATACCTTTCAGACTTTTATGCTGGATTAAATATCACTTGAATTTGTTTTAAAGTCTGACACAAAATAAGTGTTATTAAAATGTCTGTTGAAATGAAATAAGGCAAGTCATTTCTAATGTCACTCCCCAGGTAATCCCGTTACAAATACAAGTGTCTTCTTTATATTAAGAGTGGAACTTCGCAGTGCTTTTTGCTATTGAGTTAAAATCTGTTTCAGGGGTTACGTATCTGATTCTCCAGGATCTGGTTGCCACATACATTTTAACAACAGCATGTTTTGTAGGAAAATACTTTTCTTTCTATATTTTGAAGGACATTTTTGCTTATTCAGGATTATAGTTATATGGAAGATGGACTATGCTCTGTCAAAGACAGATGTGATTCTCTAACAACATTTTTAGCAGTATATCTTTTGTCTAAATTGAAAGAGATTTAGATACAAATATGCATCCACACACTGCTGACCCAGAGGAATGTGTACCAGCAACGCAGCTGAGTTCCTATATGTCCATGAGCATTAATTCTTTTATAAAAGCTCACTTGAAAAAGGGCCATAATAACTTCATAATTGCCATAAATTAAATAAATGACATGAATTCTAGATAAAATATTGCTCCTTCTTTCTTTTTTATTCATTAAATAAATCATTTATAAATCTTTACATGAAAGAGAAGTGATGCCTTTTTTATTGAGCTATTATTATAATGTTTAATATTTAATAGCATCACTTTAGAAATCTGGCTTTAATTATTTTAATGTCAGTCATTTTCATTCTTCAAGGTAACTCGTTATATACTTTAGTCTTTTATAAAAGCACCCTGCATGAACTTAGTAATAGAAGTAGATGCACAAGTTTTAAATAATAAATGAAAACTTGGTCAAGTATTTACCAGAAATTTTCATATAAAATTTAAGCATGTATTCATATAGCATAAAAATGAATATTTTCAGAAATGTTATGACATCTATTCACAGTGAGCAATTAGTGAGTTTTATTGAAAAACATCTTTCCTGTGCTCTGTGTACCTAAAAATAGGAACTATTGTATAATATTTTGATGATTTAGAATACTTATTTTCTGAAACATTTCCTTTGATTTTATTCCTGTTGGGGGGCGAGGCAGGATACATCACCCAGCAGTACTCATAGTTTACTCCTGGCTTTGCACTAAGCAATTACTCCTGTTGGGCTCTGGGAACCATATGCAGTGCTGGAGATAGAACTCAGGTTGCCTGTATGCAAGGAAAGTATCTACTGAGCTTTTTCTCTGTCTTGCATTTTGCACCTTAATATTATCATTCATTTGTGATAGATTCAAAAAATTATTTAAATATCTTGTAAATCTTGTAAACCTTTTAATATCTTTATTGCTAAATGAAAATCAGAATGAAAAATATAATTATTAGATTGTATTACTCATGTGGAATACATTGAATCAAAGCAAAAGAAGAGATACATTTTAACCAAAAAATTTTAATTTAGACTCTCACAAAAAAGTGAATTCATCAAAGTACTGTGTGTGTGTGTGTGTGCTAATGTGAGGGGTGCATGAGGAGAGTGTTGTAAGTGGTGAGGGGGTCCAGTGGATTGTGGGGGAGAGAGAATGGTTGATTAGATGAGGAAAGTGTTTCAGTATGACATCCCTAAAATTAAGTAAAATAAATAGCACAATCTTTGATTTGCATCACACATGACTGTGCTCACGGATCACTCCTGCCATGGCTTGGGAGACCATATAGGATAACAGATATTGAACTCAGCTCAGCCATGGTGCAAAGCAAGCACACTACTCACTGCATTGTCCTATATTATCTTTTTAGTCTCTTTATATTCTTATAAAATAATTGTTTTGAACAAAGTAATAAAATAAAATAACTATTTGCCACTAAAAAATATCCCCCTAAACAATTTGTGATAGAAGTATAAATAACAAAGAGCATACCACTTTAGATAACTGGTTATTCATAGAATAGGCTTTTTAAAAATGTTCAGACTTTATAGATAAAATTGTGAAAACATTCCTCATTCTCTTTTTAGGGAAGGTTAGGCACACTGTCTTGTGAGGAACAACTTAGTGAGCTGCCCATTTTGGAGAATAACACTTCATTGGAATTTCAATAGCACGCATGCCCGCTTTTACCACAACTGTTTTCATGCCTCCACTAAGGCAGGTGGGTGGTTCTAGAGACCATCTGATCTACAGAGACAAAAATACGGACAATATCACCAAGTCCTTTAGAGAAAAACTCTCCAGACTCTTCTGGGGTAGTATAAATCATATTTAACTACTGACAGATTCATTATATTTTACATTTTGATTTCGTATCTAAATACAAGTAGACCCTTAATATTATGTAATAACAAAACACAATATCATTTCTTAGTATTTAGCATTAGGATGTAATAGTAAGAATTCGTATTATAGAACTTCATCTCTGAATGAATCTGTGAGTAACCTAGAATCATTTCTAAATCTTTTATCTTTTTCAATAAATTTTGGACAAATTTATTCCTTGTCATATTTTATTATTTGCATTGCTTCCACTTCATACCATGACTTAAAGACATTAAAACTTATTTTCTTGTCTTCAAAATTGTCTGAAATAAATTAAGCAGATAATGAAATGGTCTGAGTTTCTCAATTAGAGGCCATAGAAACTGGAAAGTTTCTAAAGCCTGAGGGCCCTGTGGCAACCTGATGTCAGAGTTCCTGAAGAAATAATAAAGTAATGAGAAGACTAATAAAATGACCTTGAATAAAGAAAAATGCAAGTCACATCAAAAGGATCAAGATATATTTGAATCTGGGCAAGACTTTAATTTGATTACAAATATTGTGTAAATAATAGGGGATATTTGGTGAAGGGTTAATAATATATTAATCTTACTGGAAAGAGAAAAATCTTTGGTATTTTGGGGGGAGCTGAGATAATGGTGTCGGTGTCATGAATACGGTGAAATGAGGTTGTATGCTACATAACTAAGCAAAACAAAAAAATTATGATTGTGGGGCCGGGTGATAGCACAGTAGGTGCGGCGTGTGCCTTGCACATGGCCAACCTGGTTCAATCCCCAGCATCCCATATGTTCCCCTGAGCATTTCCAGGAATAATTCCTGAGCGAAGAGCCAGGAGTAACCCCTGAGCATCACTGAATGTGACCCAAAAAGAAAAAAAATGGTCAGTCTGGATCTCATGCAATGGTGAGGTTATATAGTACTCTGCAAGCTATTTACTTAATTTTTTTAAATCAACAGTAAATAAATGAAGTCACCTTAAAAAATGAAAATAAAAAGGAGAGGAAATTTAAGACCAAACATTTGAGTTATTTAACATACCAAAACCTAGAAATAAAAGGAGCCAATAAAAGAAACAGCTATAGATAGGGTGTCAAATGAAAGGGAAGACACAAAAAGAAATAATAAATATGTGGGTTAAATGGTGCTCTGAAAAGAAAATATAAAGGTATTTCAAAAGTAAATCGGAAATCATTTTGTTAAATGCTGCTAGGCGTTGACTGCTGATTCAATGCGGTCCCTATAAAGATACCCATGATGTTCTTCAAAGAAATTGAACAAACACTCCTGAAATTTGTATGGAATAATAAACCCCCACGAATAGCTAAAGCAATCCTTGGGAAAAAGAAGATGGGAGGTATCACTTTCCCCAACCTCAAGCTCTACTACAGAGCAGTTGTAATTAAGACAGTGTGGTATTGGTATAGAGACAGACCTGTAGACCTATGGAATAGAACTGAGTATCCTGAAACGCACTCACAAATATACAACCACTTAATTTTCGATAAAGGAGCAAAAAATATTCAGTGGAGCAAAGAAAGCCTCTTCAACAAATGGTGCTGGGAAAACTGGGCAGCTATGTGTAAAAAAATAAACTTAGACCTCCTTCTAATGCCATGCACAAAGTCAGATCAAAATGGATTCTAGATCTCGATATCAGACATGAATCTATAAGGTACATCGAGGAAAACATAGGAGAAACGCTCTACGACATCGAAATGAAAAGTATCTTTAAAGAGCGACACATCACTGACCAAGCAAATGGAAGCAATGATAAACAAATGGGATTACATAAAATTGAAAAGCTTCTGCACCTAAAAGAAACGGTGACCAAGATACAAAGACAATCCACAGAGTGGGAAAGGATATTCACCCAATACCCATCTGACAAGGGGTTAATATCCAGGATATATCAGGCACTGGTAGCACTCCACAAGAAGAAAACAGCCAACCCCATCAAAAAATGGGGAGAAGAAATGAACAGAAGCTTCCAAAAAGAAGAAATTCGAATGGCCAAAAGGCATATGAAAAAGTGCTCTTCATCTTTAATCATCAGGGAGATGCAAATCAAAACAACAATGAGATACCATCTCACCCCACAGAGACTGGCACACATCCAAAACAGCAAGAACAACCGGTGCTGGCGTGGATGTGGGGAAAAAGGGCACTCTCATCCACTGCTGGTGGGAGTGCCGACTGGTCCAGCCCTTTTGGCAAACAATATGGGCATTCCTCCGAAAGCTAGACATTGAGCTCCTATTTGATCCAGCAATAGCACTCCTGGGAATATACCCTAGAGACCGAAAAACACATAGCAGAAACACTATCTGTACTTCTTTATTCATCTCTGCACTATTCACTATAGCTAGAATCTGGAAACAACCTAAATGCCCGAGAACAGAGGACTGTGGTTCGTCTACACTATGGAATACTATGCGGCTGTCAGAAAAGATGAAATTATGAAATTTACCTGCAAGTGGATGGACATGGAGACTATCATGCTGAGTGAAATTAGTCAGAAGGAAAAGGACAGATATAGAATGACTGCATTCATTAATAGGATATAAATAGATACCAGTGTTTTAATAAATATGGGAAATGGTAATGGCAGATTAAAATTCACCACTGAATATACACAAAGAGACTTAAGTGATAAACTCTAAATATCTGCAGGGCTAGCCACAATGTGTAAAATAAGAGGGAGAGAGATGCAGAGACAGAGAGAGAGAGAGAGAAAGAGGAAACTGGGGTACCTGCTATTAAGGCGGCCTGGGGCGGGAGGGGGAGGGGTACATTGGTGGTGGAAATGGGGCACTGGTGGAGGGATGGGTGCTGGAATACTGTATTACCAAGAACCAATTATGAACACCTTTGTAATTGTATGTTTCATGGTGGTATAATAAAAAATTAAAAAAAAATGTATTTTGGAGCATGAAAAGGGCAATTTAATTTAAGTAGTGATGGGTGGTGGTTTATTTAGAAAGAGTTGCAAAGGTAATTGGACCACGCAGATAGCCCAGTGTTTAGATCCTTGATACCACATGATCCTTGAGAGTTACTAAATGTAGCTCTGGAGAACCCTGAGCACCACAAGGCAGTCCTCATGGATCCTGGCACCACAGAACCAGGAAAGATTTCTTGAACTCTAACAATGTACTCACTGCACAGCTGGCTGAGCATCGGTGGCCACCTGATTCTCCAGAGATCATTCAGAAGCATATTTTAGAGAAAATTTGAAAAAGACAAAAAACCTTAAACAAGAAATATAAAGGTGTTATATAAACAAGAAATGCAAAGTTGTGGAGAGAGAGGAGTATATGAGAAACCTTGAACTGAATGTGCAGATCTGGGAAAACAAAGGTCAGCTGAAAATTAACAAACGCTAATAGAATACGTACCAAGATTTATATCTTACTGAAATTGAATGTTCTGTTAAATGTTCATGCTGTTTTCTCTTTATTGGGATCATATTAATTTTAATATATTCATATGCTTCAGTGTTTGTTTTACATACTTTTTCTAAATTAAATACTAAGTACTAAGTTAAATACTTCACTTTGATGCTCTCAAATAGAATTTTTCTTAAATTTCTTTATATTCATTACTATCGATGGAAATATTTGTTTTTGCATATTGATTTTTAAAACCTTAAAAAATAATTAAACTGATTTATTAGTTTTATGATATTAGAGAATTCCTAAAAACTAGATTGCCAGGAAAAGCATATCAGAACTTCAAGATTCTACTGAAGGCTCAAATGAGATTTTCTAATCATGTCTTTAGAGATAGAATAGTGAGGTGAAATAACTTACTTGATTTGTGTTCAATCAACTAAAAGTGTTATTTAAATGGTTATTTAAAATTTTTCACATTGAAAAATGCTCATCATCACTAATCATCAGAGAGATGCAAATCAAAACAACAATGAGATATCATTTTACACCACAGAGACTGGCACATATTCAAAAGAGCAAGAACAACAAGTGCTGGCTTGGATGTGGGGGAAAGGGGACACTCATCCATTGTTGGTGGGAATGCCGGCTGGTACAGCCTTTCTGGAAAACAATATGGAAATTCCTCCAAAGACTAGAAATTGAACTCCCATTTCACCCAGCCATACGACTCCTGGGAATATACTCTGGGAAGCCAAAAATACGCAGCAGAAACACCATCCCTACTTTTATGTTCATAGCAGCATTATTCATAATAGCCAGAATCTGGAAACAACCAGAGTGCCCTAGAATCAATGACTGGATAAAGAAGCTTTGGTACATCTACACAATGGAATACTATGCAGCTGTTAGGAAAAATGAAGTTATAAAATTTGCCTATAAATGGATGGACATTTAGAAGATTATGTTGAGTGAAATTAGCCAGAAGGAGAGAGACAGACACAGAATGACTGCATTTTTTGCATGACATAAATATATATGTACATATTATGATACCAATATCCAAGGTCAAGTGAAACATAACCTTGTAACAGGAGGTCTTGTCATAGGTGGAAATTATCACAAACGTGTGGGAATCAGAGGCTAGGTAAGACAGAAAATGGAACAGTGTACTAACAAATGTCAAGAGTACTAATACCAACCTAGAACTGAGCATTAAATAGAGGCAAAAAGATACACATGACAACCCTTTAATATATGTTCTGTAATCCATAGTCTGGAAGGGAAGGAAAAGAGAAAGAGAGAGAAAGGGAAAGAAATAAAGAACCTGCCATGGAGGAGGGCTGGGAGAGAGGGAGGGAACCGGGTAGTTGGTGGTGAGACATGGGCACTGGTGGAGGGATGGGTGCTGGAACACTGTATGACCAAAACCCAAATATGAACTTTTTAATTGTATATCTTTGTAATTGTATATCTCACAGTGGTATAATAAAATACTTAAAAAAATAAAATAAAAATTTTCATAGTTGGAAAAATGAACAATTAAAATTAGTATAAAATGACTAATGACTATGCAGAAAACTGGAAGTATCAAAATCACGAGGAATATTTAAAATTTATTTTTTATAGTTACTCATTCAATGTTCTAAAAAATCATAATATGACCCAAAAATACCATTATTTAAAAATTACTTTTTATGTCTGTTAATTTCTTAGGAATAAAACAAACATTTATTAGTAGTTATCAATATCTTACGAATATTCTCAGCTGTCAGCAGGCATTCTATAATAGTATATTTAGTGCATAATGAATGAATGAATGCATAATGAATGAATGAATGAATTGTGAGCTTGTCAAGATAAATTAAGTAAAATTGTACTTGAATGCACTTACTGCTATGGATGATATAGTTAGATATCGTTTATTTAAATAGTTAAACAGTGATTCTCAATGCTCTATACATAATAGAATCACCTACAGAAATTTCTCAAAATACGTAGCCTGGCAAGCTACCCGTGTTGTATTTGATATATTTGCCAAATACCAGTAACCATTATAGACCTCATTCTGGAATGGATTGAAGCTCTTTATGGTCCTGGAGCAAGCAGATGCCCTTGGGCTCTACTAGCATGAGACAGGACATATGGAGATGTTACTGGGGCCCGCTCGAGCAAATCGATGATGAACGGGAAGACAGTGATACAGTGATACAGTGATACGTATCTGAAACGCTTTCCTAGAGTTCTTAATTCAGTATATATCTTGATGGGATGGGGTCTATGTTATGGAATACTTTAAAAACTACCAGAGTTATTTTAATAGGACACAGGTTGGGAAATATACCTTATTGAATTCTGCCAAATAAAACTGATTAACATACGATTAATATTTATCTTAAAAACTATTTTACCCCAAACAATCATATTCGACTATATAAAAAATATAAAACTTACTTTTTTTGTATTTTGGACACACGTGGTGATGCTCAGTCAGCTATTACTCCTGCCATTCTGATCAGGGGCCACGACTGTAAGTGCTCAGAGAGACCATATGAGATGCTGGGAACTGAACCCTATTGGCCATGTAGATCAATAGCCCTACCTGCTGTACTAATGCTTAAGTCCCCAAAATAAAAGTTATGTTATGAAATAAAATATATATGGCATGACTTAAATCTAGTAATCAATCTGTTCTATTTATTTAGAATATTTTCATCTTGTTTATATATCTTAAGTGCTTTTAAATGTTCTATTAATCATAAACATGCTTTATTTGCTAGCATAGAACTCTTTTCCTTTAACGTACTTTACATTAATATGGTTATCACACTCATAAAGGAGTGTTAGTTTATGAGGAACAAAGTTTCCTTTGAGAAACTGAAAAGGGTATTAACTCCAAAATAGTATAGTTGGTGTTCCAAAGGCACAACTATTTACATGTTCTTGTCAAAATCTGAAGACTTTGATTAAAAATTGTAAAGAGGGAGAAACTATAAGCACATCTTTTATAAATTCACAGTGTGTTTTATAACTAGGGGCAAAGAAAGCAATATTGACTGTTAATAAAGTATTTTTTATAGTTTTATTATTATTTTTGGGGGGTCACACCCAGGGGATTCTTAGGGGTTACTACTCCTGGCTCTACACTCAGGAATCACTCCTGGTGGTGGTCAGGGGGGACCATTTGGGTTGCCAGGATCCAACCTGGGACGGTTGCTTACAAAGCAAATGCCCTCCCAGCTGTAGTATTAGTCCAAACCCAGTTTTATTACTATTCTTGCCAAAATCATTATTTGAGAGAGAAGGAGTTAGACATTATTGTACTTATTAAAGAATGCAGGGAGGGGGAATATTCACAAGTCCTGTTAAGAGAAATCTGTATATTCTTAATTGTTGTCTCCTTTAATGAAGCAGTTCCAAAATACATTCTTTGTAATATAAAAATAAACACATGAAAGCTACTATCAATTAGATTATTTTTAAGGCAAAAACATAACATTTGGAATCTACTTCACTTAAACAGTTTTATTTTGTGAAATATTGTGCAGACACTAATAAGAATGAATAAATTCTTATACTACTCGGTTTTTGAAGAAATTGTGCTGATTAACGCAGTAAATGTTTCCTGGCTTGCATTTGAATCTTTTCTATTTTTGCTCTGGGTCTCCCAGAGAGGAATCGAAAGAGCTATGCTTGGCATATCACGCCTCACTCAAGTGAGAGAAGGAATCCGGAGTTCCGACCTCCGTCACTGTTCCAGAATCAGGGGCGCTGTTTCGTTTGCCAAGGCATCGAAAATCAGATGGGCTGGACGTGTAATGCGATTTGGAGATGGCGACTGGACTAGAGCTGTTACCGACTGGATTCCAAGGGATGTCAAAAGATCACGTGGCCACCCACCTACAAGACTGTCAGACTTCCTTGTCAAGACCCTGAAGGAGCGGTTTGAGGCTCTTCATATTCCTGAATCAACCAGATGCCATTGGGCTACTTTGGCACGTGATAGGGTCCAATGGAAATGTTACTGGCGCCTGCTTGAG